>SZWC01017994.1:26255-43784 GCA_023375785.1 Penium margaritaceum | reverse complement strand
ATCTCCACCGCGGTATTGTACCGCGGTACAGTTGTGCGGTGCAGAAAAGGGGTACCTTGCCAGGTCAGTACAAATACCGTACCAGTACCGTTAAAGAATTACCGTATCACGGTACAGCAATATCGCAGTACAAAAACACGGTGCACTACGGTACCGGTGATACCGCCATTAGCCCTGGTTCCCACCGAGTCCTTGGTTAGCGAGGACCTGACCAAGGACTACGACCGAGAGGACACTGTATAGTGTTGAAGTTTGTTGGCCACTCACAACAGTATGCCCTCTTGTCTCCCACACTCTGCACACACATGTACAGACTAAGTGACAATGGCCTTACCTGGGGAAGCGTCAGGCGTGTCTGCCCTGGCTGGAGCCATTGACGTCCTCAAGCTACTGCTGCTGCTTGACCCTGGAGTGCCTTTTGGCACACACATTGCCATTGCATGACTCTTTATGATCCCGTGATGCGGTAGATGCTAGGGCTTGTACATTCTCACTGCCGTGCTCTGCATGATGTTTTCTTGCCTTGCATGTTCTGGGGGAGATGCATATTTCCTGGGTGCTGATCCTTAGGGGGGCACCATGCCAACCTTGGCTGTGCACTGGTGAGCAGCCACACTAGGATTATTCCGAGTGGTTGGGCTCGACCCCCGGGTGGCAGCACTCGCTCACCCGAGCGTGATGCTCAAGGTGGGTGTGTGCTTAACGGTACTAACCTCGCTCGCTCCCCACAATCTTGTTGTCTTGGTTTAGTGCAAAGTTCTAAGGCACTTTACCGTATCCATGGCGTGTCTTACACACCTTTGCTCCTTGCTCGCACCCGCCCCATCTCACATGGGTTAACCAGGAAATTTCCTAGTAAATACTGGTATCAGAGCAAGAAAGGATCCTATCCCACAGCTCGTGATCCTGGTCCTTATGTCTCCTCGACCCGCGACTCTCGTGGCCCATGCATCACAGCAGCGGTCTATCTACACCGCCGGCCGATTCTTTGGCCCTGAGAAGCAGCACCTAGTGGTCCTGCAGCCCCATTTTCCACCATCTTGCAGCAGCACGCCCACACTCACAGCCGATGTCTCAACAGTTCTCCTCGGCTGCTCGTCTTGGGTGTGCCCTTGCCCGCTCTCGGGTACTCGGCGGCTCTCCGCTGCTCTCAGCTGCTCTTAGGTGCTGCCTGCCACCAGTTGCTCTTTCAACTACTCTCAGCTGCACTCTTTGCTCTCTCCGGCTACCCCTTGACTGGGTTAGGCTGCCCTTGGCTTCCAGTGGCTCTCGGGTACTCTCTCGCCCGTCCTCAGGTGCTTGGAAGCCCTCCACTACTCTCGACTCTCTTCGGTGCTCCCTGTCCTTGGCTGTTCTCTCACCTGATTCCAGCTATTCTCTTGGCTCCCCGCGACTGTCCTCATGTGAACCCACCCACTCTCGGCTTCCCGTGTCTCTCGGGTGCCCTCTCACCCACTCTCGGGTGCTGGGTGTCTCTCCTCTGCTCTCAGCTGCTCTTAGGTACTGCCTGGCCTCTTCGCTCCCCTCGGCTACCTTCGGCTACTATCGGTTGCCCCTGCAACCACCCTGGATTCTCCACCTCTTGACGGGCCTCCTGACGAGGAACTCGATTCTCCTCAAACCGCTGCACGCCATCCTAAACACGGGTGGGAGGACCCTCGGATCCTCGACCCCCCAACACCACCTGACAACGACATGCCTCTCTTGTTCCGCATGCTGGACTCCTCCTATTGGCGTGAGGAACTGACCGCACGTGCTGAGAGGGAGGAAGAGGAGATTAACCAACAGGTGTACATGGTTGACGGCTTGCCACCGTCACCACCACGTGATGGAAACTGGGGAAGCCCTCAGGGAGGTGATCAGGCTCACTAAGAGCCACCTAAGCAGGACCAACTGTTTGTGAGAGGGGGTTGTAGGTTGCACAGACAGAAATTACGGAAGCAAATGTGGGATTGCACAGAATGAAAATTTCTGAATCGACTCTTGAGTGAGAAAGTGCATTGTCACAGATTTCTAACAAGCCCTTATATGCCTCATTTGGCCTAGGGAGCACTGAGATACACTCTGTCAAAGTCTATCCTCTAGCACACTCTCCTGGCCTAGCGGGATGAGCGGCAGTCACCTTGTCACACAAGAGAATTATGTCTCACACCACTTGGACGACCGAAAATCATTATCTGCACCTTCCTTGAAGTGCCTTGGAGGTCTTCCAGCTGTTTTTTCTCCTTGAGGCCGCTCTCAGCCGTCCTGGCCAATAATCCTGCCGCCTTTGAGCTCAAAGTGGTCAGGTCGTCACTTGAACCCGACCCATGATCTCCAAACTTTGGAAATCCATATCTCACTCAAACGGACTCTGAATTGAGTTCCGTAAATTGTGTTGGAACCTGTGAAAAATCCTCTAAGCAACTGTTATGCCAGATGATTTTTATCGAGAAACCTATTTTTGTCACTCTCTGGCACTCTCATATCCATCATTCTCCCACTTTGCAAGAAGAAAATTCACACAAGTCCGCACTATCCCCTCAGCTGCTGAAAGTGGTGCGCTGCCAGCGGCTTGGTCAGAAAGTCTTCCAGCATCATGCATGATGGGCAGAACTTGATCCGCACCACCCGCTTTGCCACGAGCTCGCGGATGAAGTGGTACCGCAGGTCGATGTGTTTGGTGCGGGCGTGAAACTCGGCGTTCTTCGTCAGAGCAATGGCGCTCATGTTGTCACAGTAGATGGTGGTGGCTGTGGTCTGCTGCTGTCCAAGGCTTGCTAGCAGCTCACGCAGCCACACGGCTTCCTTTGCTGCTTCACTCAGGGCGATGTACTCTGCTTCGGTGGAGGAGAGGGCAACACACTCTTGCTTCTTGCTCCTCCAGCTGATTGCACCTCCCCCAAGCACAAACACGAATCCACTGGTTGACCTCTTTGTGTCCAGGTCACCTCCCCAATCTGCGTCACTGTAGCCGATGACAATGGGGCTGTTGTTTCCGTTGAAGGTGAGGCAAAGGCTGCTGCTGCTGTCCAGGTAGCGCAACACCCGCTTAACTGCCTCCCAATACGGCACGCCCGGATTCGTGCAAAACTTGCTAAGAACTCCCACTGCTTGGCTGATGTCGAGGCGCATGCCAACTGCTGCGTACATGAGGCTCCCAACTGCTTCTTGGTAGAGCACTGCTTCCATGCAGCTGCTCTCTTGCCTGCCGTGGGGAGTCTATGTCATGCTCAGCTTTGCTCCCACTTCCAGTGGTATACCGGCCTTGCGCGCTCCTGCCATGTTGAAGCGCTTAACAATGTCGCTCACGTACGTGCTCTGTAACAGCTTCAAATTCTGCTGCTGCCGGTCGCGCTTGACCTAAAGGCCAATGTAGTAACTGAGATCTCCCATGTCTTTCATGTCAAACCTGGCAACAAGGGACTGCTTCACATCGTCCAAAAGAGACTTGGATTCAGATGCAGTGAGCAGATCATCAACATAGAACAAGATGATGATCGGGCTTGCCTCTTGTGTGCGCCCATAGGCAGCATGGTCTGCTTCACTGCGCACAAAGCCAAGGCCAGCCAACTGCTCATGCATCTTGTGGTACCATGCTTGCCGGGCTTGCTTCAGGCCGTAGAGGGTCTTCACAAGCTTGCACACCAAATCCTCCTTTCCCTCCACCACATACCCTACTGAGCTTGGATTTCGATTATGAATATTTTTTTGGAGGTTTTCCATGAACAAATTTTTTCTTCAACGAATTTATCAGGTATCACCTAAATGATTTCTTTAACAGGCTAAAAAACACATTCGTTCATGTCCCGGGTTCTACAAGCCCGAAAATCAGAAAACAATAAAAAAACCACGGTTCACGCTCGCAGTGCGCTATTGCGCACCTCACTGACGCGCTGTCTGGCCTGTCTGACATGTAAAAGTTACACGTCAGACCTGTCAGACAGCGAACGGATGGTGTTTTTGCACACCCGCAATGCTCTGACGCCTGCTCGACGAGGATAAATCCTCGTCCACGTAGGGATTTGACATAGCTCGTCAAATTTAAAGATCAGACAATTTCGTTGAACGAAAGTCTAGAAACTACCTAAATAACTAAAATATCAAAAACTGTGTTCGATATCATGGAACACATAATTAGCAATTTTGAAAAAAAACGAAATCAAAGATCAGTAGGGTACCCCTCCGGCTGCTCCATGTACACATCCTCCTCGAGGTCACCATTCAGAAATACACAAGTCACATCCATTTGGTGCATCTCCCAGTCCATAGCAGCAGCAAGTGCAAGGATTGCTCGGATGGATGGGAACTTTGCGACAGATGCAAATGTCTCATTGTAATCCACACCCTCAGTCTACGCATACCCCTTTGCAACCAGCCGTGCTTTATACCTGCACACCTTACCATCCGCACCACGCTTGCGCATGAAGATTCACCGACATGCGATCAGCCGGCTGCCACGTGGAGCTTCCTCGAGGGTCCAGGTGCCGTTCTTCATGAGCGCACCGTACTCTTCGTCTCTTGCGGCACACCAATCTGCCGCCTCAGTGCTATGCATGGCTTCGGTAAATGTGGCTGGGTCATCGGTGACTGTGAGGAAGAGAAGCTCGAGATCAGACGACTCCGTTGGTGGTGGAACGGTGCACAGGTTCACCAGCTCCTCCAATCGCCTCTGATTGCTTGCGAGGCGTTTGGATCGCCTCAGCGGCTCCCCACTATCCTTTGCACCTTTGTTGATGCGTGCGGACCATCGTGGCAGCTGCTGTACATTTTTTATTGCTCCTCCTCATCAGATTCGGCTGCTGGCTCCTTCTCCTTCTCAGCTCCCTCCACCTCCTTGTCGTGACCGCTGTCATTGCCATCTTCCGCACTGTCCTCTTCTGCTACCGGAACTTCTCCCACTTCAGGTACAAGTGCGGGAGCAAGTGGAACAGCAGTCATAGGGTTCCAAGTCCAGCCCTTCACGTCCTCTTGAAAGATGACGTCGCGGCTGCGGATGATCTGGGGAGCAGCGAGGTTGTAGAGGCAGTATCCCATGGTGTCGTACCCGAGGAAGGCCGCCTTCACCGACTTTGCGTCCAGCTTGTTGCGGTTGCCAGCAGGCACGTGCACGAATGCACCACACCCGAAGACTTTCAGGTACGTCATTGTTGGCTTGTTTCCTGTCCACGCCTCCTCCGGTGTCATCAATGGCACGGCGCGCGTGGGACTCCGGTTTTTCAGGTACACGGCAGTGTTGACCGCTTCCGCCCAAAAGGTTGGCGGGAGCTCCGCGTCTTTGAGCTTGCTCCGAACACACTCCATGAGCGTGCGGTTCGCGCGTTCAGCCACGCCGTTCAGCTATGGTGTTCCAAGTGGGATGACTCATGCCTGATCCCGCAACGCTTGAGGAAGGTGCGGAAGTTGTTGGAGAGGTACTCTCCTCCACCGTCGGTGCGAAGCACCTTCAACCACCCGCCACTCTCATTCTGTGCAGCAGTCATTCACACCTTGAAAGCATAAAAGCACTCATCCTTGCAAACCAAGAAGGACACCCACGTCTTCCTCAACTTGTCATCAATGAACGTGACAAAGAACAACTTGCTGTACAAGGACTGTAATGGCATGGGACTGCACAAATCACAGTGAACGAGTGAGAGAAGCTCAGCCGCCCCCTTCCCTTCCCCCGTGAAAGAAGTGTGGGCTTGCTTCCCTTAAATGAAGCTCTCACAAGCCGATGCACCAGGCTGCTTCACCCCCTTGAGCTCCAGGCCCCGGACCATCTGCTGAGATGATGGCGCCAAAGCTGAGGTGACCGAGCCGGCGGTGCCACAGGCCGATGTCGTGTTTTCCCTCTCTCACGGCCAACGCTGAGTTGGCTTCCTTCTCCGACGCCACGTAGAGGCGGTAAAGACCATCCTCGTTGTTTGCTTTTGCAAGCACACAGCCTGCATGGGCAGAGATGGTGCAGCCACCATTCTCAAAGCAAACGTGCATGCCTTCGGAGATGAGAGATAAGACAAAGAGGAGGTTAGCTGCCAGCCCCGGAACATGGAGCACCGCCTTCACACAATGTTCCACGTGCTTACCCTCAACAGAAGCACAAAACACAATCTTACCCTCCCCAACCGCCATTTGCACATGGTTGTCCCCCATGTACACCCGACAAGGCTCAATGACGGTGTAGACAACAAACCACTCCCGGCGACACGTCATATACCGCATGGCTCCCGAGTCGATGATCCAAAACAGGGCGGTGTTGTCAGAGGGTAAAGGACCCGGATGGTTGTCACGAATCCACTCTCCCAATCTGCGGTGTTCGCGGAAGCGTCGGACTGTTTTCCCGCTCCCACTCCAGCCGCAAGGTCCGCCTTCTTCTTCCGGCATTCGCGCGCCCAATGGCCCGGCTTCTTGCAGTAGTGGCAGCTCCCCATCTTATTCCCTCCTTCGTTGTTGCCCCTGGTTGATGCAGCACCACCGCCATGACCAGAGTTGGTGATGAGAGCGACATCCAGTCCGCTTCCGCCCTCTTCTCCCTTGCGCCGCTCCTCCTCAAACAGCATGCTCTCCTCCACATCATTGAGGGAGAGCTTGTCGCCACGCTGGTCCAGGGCAATAATGAGAGGAGTGTAGCTGCTAGGAAGACCAGAAAGGATGGTTAGCATGAGCACACACTCCTTGACAGGGTACTCAATCACAGCAAGCTGGTCAGAGATAACCTTCACCATGTTGATGTAGTCAATCATGAATCCGGACTCATCCATCTTCACAATGTGAAAGTGACGACGCAACTGCATATTCATGAGGATTGAATTGGAAGCATAAGTGGACTCAAGATTTTTCAAAACCTCCTTTGGCGTGAGGATGCCACGGACAAGGAGTTGCTGCCATTCGGTGAGGTGGAGGTAGATGGTGGCGAGGGCGCGGTCACGCTTCTCGCGGTAGGTACGGGCCTCGACGAGGGAGAGGGAGCTTCCTTCTGGTTCCTTCTCCTTCTCATCCACTTGGCTCCAGAGACCCTTCCCCATCAGCACCATCTTCATGTTGTTGCTCCACTTGAAGAAGTTCTTGCGTTCGAACTTGGCGATGTTGACGCCGGCCACCACAGAAGCGGATGTCGCCATGGTAGTGCAACGTTCAGCCCACAAACAGCTCTCTCACACAACAGGGTGCAAGGAATGCCTCAAGGATTAGACAAAGCCTTGTTCTAACTCTAATACCAATGTAACAAATTGGCATGGGAGTCTTGGCCGATTGGGCTAAAACCGTGGTGATTGAGGGTCTCCGACCCTCAATCCATCCCGTCCAATCGCCCACAGTCCAGGGACCCGCTCAAGCCATGAGGAGAGGCCAGCCCGCGCTACATTCCTCCCACCTAGGAGTAGACCCGCCTTCGGCGTTCACAGCGGGACTCAAACCCTGGCGCTTTGATACCACTGATGGAAACTGGGGCAGCCCTCAGGGAGGTGATCAGGCTCACTAAGAGCCGCCTAGGCAGGACCAACTATTTGTGAGAGGGGGTTGTAGGTTGCACAGACATAAATTACGGAAGCAAATGTGGGCTTGCAGAGAATGTGAATGTCTGAATCAACCCTTGAGGAAGAAAGTGCATTGTCACAGATTTCTAACAAGCCCTTATATGCCTCATTTGGCCTAGGGAGCACTGAGATACACTCTGTCAAAGTCTACCCTCCAGCACACTCTCCTGGCCTAGCTGGATGAGCGGCAGTCACCTTGTCACACAAGAGAATTATGTCTCACACCACTTGGAGGACCAACAATCATTGTCTGCACCTTCCTTGAAGTCTCTTGGAGGTCCTCCAGCTGCGTTTTCTCCTTGAAGGCCGCTCTCAACCGTCCTGGCCAATAATCCTGCCGCCTTTTGAGCTCAAAGTGCTCAGGTCGTCACTTGAATCCGACCCATGATCTCCAAACTTTGGAAATCCATATCTCACTCAAACGGACTCTGAATCCAGTTCCGTAATGTATGTTGGAACCTGTGAAACATCCTCTAAGGAACAGTTATGCCAGATGATTTTTATCGAGCAACCTATTTTTGTCACTTTTTGGCACTCTCATATCCATCACCACGTCCCTCAAACATGCAACCACCTACCGGGCCACAGTCATCAACAGCTGCATCTGCCTCCAACACGTCTGCAGGTCCCTCCACTGCTTCAGCCGCATCTGCTGAACCAGCTCCGACTCCGAATGTCCCAGGTGTCATCCCCGTTCTTCCAGTCCATACAGACTCCATCGTGCTAGCGGGGACCATCCTTGACGCAGCTGCAGGGGCCGCAGCAACCTTTGCTGCCACTCCCCGTGCGTGCAGAGCTCCCATCCAGACTGCAGTGGGTCGTGCAGCAGAAGCCTACTCGCACGCAGCGACCTCTCTTACGTTGCTTGCTGCTGCAGTTGCCAATATCGCCACCTAAGTAACGGCAGCAGCTGCCACTCCCACCTCATCTTCCTCTGAATCCACTTCAACCACAGTCGGCTCCATTTGCGCCTCCACCACAGCCGCACTCCTGGCCCCCACAGGTGCTCCTTGGGAGCTGACACCACACGTGACCACAGGGGTCTTAGTTGCATCTGCATCTGCAGCAGTGGCTGGAGCCACCTTCACTGGCCTTCTCTGTCTCACCGTGGCCGCTACGGGGTGGATCGCCATTCTCTTCTCCTTAGCGGCAGCAGTGGTGGACCCTCTCTTCGTGCAACTGCCCCGTCACTAGTTCGGTGAGCACCCTCTGCACACTACATTGCATATCCTCTTATCCTACCCCTTCTCCTCGCTGCATATGTGTTTGCATTCTCTCATTATGCCTGGACCAAAGGATACTCTGGAAGCCCTCCAGGTTGCTCTTAGTGAGGCACAAGCAGAGCGTCAGAGAGCTCAAGATGAGTTTCATCAAGAACGGGAAGCAAAGCACAAGCTAGCAGCCATTGTGGCCTCATTAGTCCTTGAGCGTCTCCGCTCTGTTCCAGCCTTTGCTGCTATCCTCCCTACTACACAGCCAGGTTCAGTTAACTCATCAACTCCACCCACCGGTGGGGTTGCCATCTCCTCTTCTCCCGCTCTCTCGGCAGCTGCCTCCACCCGAGTTCTACCTCCAGTGCTGCATAAAGACTTTGAGACACCGGCACCACAGTTCACGTCAAAAATCACCTTCACATCCTGGGAAACGCACTTCAGTGCGTGGGCTCAGGGTGAGCTGCTGTGGGAGTATTATCTTCCCGCCAAGCCGCCTTTTGTACCTCAGCCTGCGGAGGCTTCTCGCGTTGTGCGAGCCCTCATCAACTCCGGCCTCGAGAATCTCCTTGATGACTTTGGTACGTACAATGCAGATCCCACGTGCGGCACCCCTGCAGACCCAGTTGGAGCCTACGTGCTCATCCACTGCCGCAAAACGGTCACTGGGCATGTTGCCCAAAGTGTCCCTACTGTCCAGTTCAACACATTGCAGATGCGGACGGACGAGACGGCAGATGAGTACTGGGCCCGCACTCTACTCTTGCTACGCGCTCTTGACCGGGCCGCTCCCGGCCCTCTTTCCGCATGCCTTTCTATCCTTGCAGGCCTCATCCCTGAGCTGTCTGACCTTTATCTCCACGTTTCCCAGGCTGAACTTGAGCACCTGGCCTTTGCACCCATTCCTGCTGACTCACCTCCAGAGATTGGTCCTCTCTTTGACATCACTGCCAAGCGCCTTACCGAATGGTGGAACGCCTTGCAGAACAAACGCATGCATCGCGTTGCCCTTGTTGACATCACCACTTCCTCGCTCTCCTCTTCTATGGCAGTGACTTCCACCTCCTCCTCCTCTCCGATTGTAGCCCACTCCACTCGGGCTGCTTCTCAGGGGGGAGGCGGTGGCATCGGCTCCGGTCGTGGTGGTGGTCGTGGGGGCAGAGGGCGTGGGGGTAGTCGCGGTGGCAAGAATGCAACCCTCCTGCTACAGATGTCACCTGCTGGAACTGCGGTGCCATCAGCCACTCTGCACCCAAATGCCCTGCTCCTCGCGACAATGCGCGCCTTCCATCTTCTATGCATGCTCATTGGGCCCGCACAGGCGTCATCGCCTCCTCTGCTGCTACAATCGTGACGGTCGCATCTTCCTCCTCTGGCTCCTTCCCGTCTACCACGCTTGCCCCTCTCCAACCGACACCACCTGTGCCCAGCCCTTGGGGCTTGATTCCTCCGTCATCTGGTCCTCCTTCCTATGGCCCCCCGTCATCGCACTACTCCATGCCCCCTTGGGTTCGTGACGATGGGCACTACCCCGACTGCTCTTCCGACCGCTCCTCAGAGTCTGTCTGTGAGTCGGATGATACTCTTCGGGGTGCTTCCTCTGGTGGTGTTCAATGGACTTGCATGATGAGCGTGCATGGATTGAGGATTGGCAGTCTCAGACATTTCCCACACGTCTTGATCATCCATCTTCCCTTTCTACCCGTGGCACAGTCGCTGCCTGTTTGGTTCTTCCTTCCACTCGTGCATCATCTGGCCTCTGGATCATTGATTCCGGGGCCACGTATCACATCACCTCCTGTCGTTCCTCCTTTGTGTCCCTCGGACCCGTCTAGTCTGTCCACTCTGTGCGCACTAGCTCCGGCCCGCTCCTCCCTTTTCAAGGTGTTGGTGTTGTCCGCTTTGTTGGTCTCGGGGGCACTGTCTATCTTCTCGATGTACTGTACGTCCCTGACCTTGAGGTCAGTCTTCTTTCTTGACCACCCTTGATGACTAGGGCATGGAGTTCTCGTCCAGCCGTGGCCTTGCCTCCATCTCTCTCCGCTCTTTTGGCCGTGACATTCTTCACGGTGTGCGCTGCGATCGCCTGTTCCGTGTTTCGCTCACGTTGCCCTCGTCTTTTGCTGCCTCTGCCTTTGTTCACGTCGCTCCATTGCTGTCACCTAAGCACGCCAATCTTCTACATCATCGCCGCTATCACATCCACACTTCCGCGATCCAGCGCCTTCTTCGCCTTCAGCCTGCCTACGGCCTTGACCCTGCCACGTTCTCTCCTCCCTGCACGACCACCTGCCTTGACTATGCCAGTGGAAAAATGCACCGCTCCCCATTCTCCATCTCTAAATCCACTACCTCGCACCCCCTTGATCTGGTCCATGCTGACGTCATGGGTCCGTTGCCCCAAGACTTCCTTGGTGGCATTGGGCGTTACGTCCTGTGTTTGACGGATGATTTCTCTCGCTACCGTTGGGTGTTTTCTCTTCCGCACAAGAGCGATGTTAGTGACGTCCTTGAGTCTTGGCTTCCACCGGCTGAGAGGACTTGTCTTTGGTCCTTGCGCGTATTCTGCAAAACCGCGGTGGTGAGTTCTTTGGTCCCATGTCTTGCTTCCTTGAGTCTCGTGGTGTGCAGCTTGAATCCTCTGCCCCCTACATTCCCCAACAAAATGGCTTGTCCAAACGCTGGAACCGCACTTTTGCTGATGGTGTTCGCTCCCTGCTCTCTGCCTCCGGGCAATCTCCCCTCTTCGCCTTTGAGGCCATGTCCTACATGACTTGGGTCTGGAATCGCGTCCCGCATGGCCCCCTTCCCTACTCTGTCACTCCCTTTGAACGATGGATTGGTTGGCGTGCGGACCTTCGTCTTGCCTGCGTCTGAAGGTGTCTCGCATCCATGTGGATGCCCGCCGACCAATGTGACAATAAGATGTCCCCTCGTAGTTGCCTGTGCATCTTCCTTGGCATCTCTCCCTTCTCCAAAGCATGCCGCTTCTTTGATTCCTCCCGGAGCCGTGTCATTGAGTCTCGTGATGCACTCTTCTTTGAACACCTAATTGACCGTGACTCTCCCAGCTTTGGTAGGTCCCCCTCTCCGCCCTTTCGGGGTGGGGGTGGTCCTCTGCCCTCCGGGCCTGCTGTTCTCCCCTCCAGGTGTCCCTCGTTCTCCCCTCTGTCTCCTCCTCAAACGAGTAGAGTTCCCCCTTGCCCGCATTCCCCTCACTGCCCTCATCTTCCACAACTCCCGTGACCTCACCAAGTCGGTCCCCTGGCTCTCCTGCCGCTGTCTCTCTTGAGCCCTCTTCTCTTGCAGCCTCGTCCTCCGAGCCTACACTCGGCGCCACCTCAGCGCCGCCCCCTCTCATCTCAGAGCCCTCTCTCTCTCTCTCTGGTGACTCTGCTCCTCGGTCCGTGCCGCCTCGTCACGCTGATCCCTCCTCGTCCGCGCGTGTTTCGTCCATTCCCCCAGTCTCATCCTACACGCGCGGTGGACGTCTCCGTGCCCTTCCCTCTCAGTCCCATCATGTTGTCTCTGGAGACCTTGGCCTCCGTGCTCTAGGTCTCTCCACCTCTACCCTGTCTACAGTGGCATCTGTCGTACACCCTAGCACCGCACTTGGCTACTCCCTTATCGAATAGGAGTTCCACTCAGCTCTGTCCTCATCTGTCGTTGGGTATGTTGCCTCGTGCTTTGCTGTCGTNGAACGAGCAGAGTTCCCCCTTGCCCGCGTTCCCCTCACTGCCCTCATCTTCCACAACTCCCGTGACCTCACCAAGTCGGTCCCCTGGCTCTCCTGCCGCTGTCTCTCTTGAGCCCTCTTCTCTTGCAGCCTTGTCCTCCGAGCCTACACTCGGCGCCACCTCAGCGCCGCCCCCTCTCATCTCATAGCCCTCTCTCTCTCTCTCTCTCTCTCTCTGGTGACTCTGCTCCTCGGTCCGTGCCGCCTCGTCACGCTGATCCCTCCTCGTCCGCGCGTGTTTCGTCCATTCCCCCAGTCTCATCCTACACGCGCGGTGGACGTCTCCGTGCCCTTCCCTCTCAGTCCCATCATGTTGTCTCTGGAGACCTTGGCCTCCGTGCTCTAGGTCTCTCCACCTCTACCCTGTCTACAGTGGCATCTGTCGTACACCCTAGCACCGCACTTGGCTACTCCCTTATCGAATAGGAGTTCCACTCAGCTCTGTCCTCATCTGTCGTTGGGTATGTTGCCTCGTGCTTTGCTGTCGTCGGTCTCTCTCCTCTTCCTCCCAAACCTCTGACTGTGTAGGCAATCCGTACAGCCTCTAACTCCCCGTTATGGAATCAGGTGATGAAGGCCAAACTCGATGCGCTGTCTGAGCACAGTGTGTACGAGCATGTCGATCTCCCATCGGGTCGCAAGGTAGTTGCTGCCAAATGGGAGTACCGTCTCGAGCTGAATCCGGACAACACAATTGAACGATACAAGGCTCGTCTCACTGCCAAAGGGTTCTCTCAAATTCCTGGTATTGAATTTGATGAGACCTTTGTCCTATTTGGTCGCTACACCACAGCCACAGCTCTTCTGAGGCTGGTCGGTCAGCATGACTCGGAGCTTGAGCAGATGGATGCCAACAATGTCTTTCTCCATGGCAGGTTGGATGAGGAGATCTACATGATGCAGGCGCCCGGTTTCTCTGATGGAACCAACTAGGTGTGGCCCTCTATGGCCTGAAACATTCCCCACGGTGTTGGAACCAGGAGATCACATCCACCCTTGAAAAGGGCGGGTACAAACGAAGCGCAATGGATCCCGCGTTTTTCCTCAGTACCCCCACCAAACCACTCGTCGCTAGTCTTGTCTACGTGGATGATCTCCTCATTGCCTCTCCCGACGCTCCATCTGTTGCGGCTGCCAAAGCTTTGCTCCAGGCTGCATACAAAATGAAGGATCTTGGTCCAGCCCGCGTCTTCCTAGGCATGGAGCTGGAGCGGGACCGTGCTCGTCGCACCTTGCACGTGCATCGGTCCGCATACGTGTGCAACCTGGGGGAGCATTTCGCCCCGCTCCTCATGTCCATCCCCACGGCGTCCACTCCCATGACACTTGCTGATCACCTGATGTCTCTAGCTGGGGGAGACAGTCGATGTGATCGACTACCTCCGTGTAATTGGTTCCCTGATGTGCCTTGCCACGACCACGCGTGCTGATGTAGTATTTGCTGTGAACTTCCTATCCCATTTCTCTCAGTGTCCCTGCGAGCGTCATCTCGAGAAAGCTTTGCGTGTAGTGCGCTATGCTCTCTCCACCTCTCATGTTGGGCTGTATTGTCGTGCACAGCATTCAATCGTGGTGGACGGCTTCACTGACAGTGATTGGGCGCATGATTCTGATGCGCGCAGCCTAACAGGATACATCTTTCTGGTTGGTGGCACTACATTCTCCTGGAAAAGTGCCAAACACGGGTGTGTTGCTCGCAGCATTGCTGAGGCTGATTAATTTGCTCTTGGTGCAGGCACGTGTGAAGCTGTCTGGCTGTGTTGTCTACTGCAACAGTTGCGTGTGAGACTATGCGTAGAAGTGTCCTAGCGACACCGCCGCTGACTAGGCGTCAGTGCCTAGTCAGACGGTGACGACAGTCACAAGTCGTGCACGCAACGGCAAGGGTTTGGCTAGGCGACACAAAGGCAAAGTGTCAGAATGCTTCAATAGCATTTTCAGAGAGAGATGACAAATGACAGGTCCATGGCATAAGTTCCTGCCGCGGCGCACGGCGGGTGTCGCACGCGGCAGAGCAAGATCTGTCCTAAAACCGGCCCAAAACCACTGTTTTGGCCGTAACTCTGCGCACACATGTCAGGACGCTACACCGTATGAACCTAGACGTGCAGAATCACAAGCCGGACGCTACAACTGGTCACATGCATGCATCCGGCATCGAACGGTGGACACACAATGCAAAACATGCAAATCGGGCCCACAGCCAGTCCACCGATAAAGTCCTGCATACTGTAGAAAAACTGCAGGAGGTCCCGAGTAGCGTCCAGAGCTCTGGAGCGGTCTTCGGTCAACTCCAAGCTGGTAGTCCGCCACCGGATGACATCCCAGTACCGCTTGGGTCCGCATCAGGGATCTGCACGAGTATGGACACGGCCGAGTGGTCACAGTAAACTGTACAGGTCAACAGGAACGTCACAAATCACATCACTCCCCCATGACCCGATGGTACGCATGTCCATACACATGCAGCACTGAAACGAGAACAATAACAAGTACAACGAGGGAACGAATGACCACCACAACACCCCACACTCAACCACTCTCAGGCAAGGGGCGAAGTCTGACAGAACGAATGGCCACCAGGAACTTTCCGCGTACTAGTGCCTTCGTCAAGAAGTCAGCACGCTGCATGTCAGTGCCAACCCAAATGACAGAGATCACGTGTCACTCTACCAGGTCACGCACAAAGTGATGCTCTACTGCAATGTACTTTGTGCGAGCATGGAAGACACCAGAGTTCTCCGCGATAGCAAGGGTACTCTGGTTGTCGCGATGAAGCACAATGGCGGGTACTGACTGGCCCAGCTCAAGGAGCAGACGCTGCAGCCATACCGCCTCAGCAGCCCCTGCACCCAGAGCGACATACTCTGCCTCCGATGAGCTACGTGCAACGCAGCCCTGCTTCCCGCTGCGCCAGGACACAGTGGTACCACCGAGCAGGAACACGTAACCGGTGCGACTGCATCCGTCTGGGCTCCCGGCCCAGTCGTTGTCAGTGTAGCCGTCAAGGACCACCGAACATTGCCGGCGAAAGCAGAGTCCGAGGTACGGTGGGGAAAGCACGTACCGCACCACTTGCACACCCGCATGAAGGGCTCTAGCACGTGGAGTCTGCGAAAACTGGGCAAGGAGGTTGACTGCAAATGCGATGTCCGAACTTGTGGTAGTGGCCAGGTACATCAAAGATCCGATGAGACGGAGGTACAAGGTCACATCCACTGTCTCCCCCAGCTGTGTGGGATCGTCCACCTTCAGGGCATCTTGCCCGTCGGGTGTGAGAGGTGTGGAGGCCGTGGGCACTGCGCCGAGGAGGTCGCTGAAGCGCTCCCCCACAACACGTGTGTATCGGGCCTGGTGCAGTAGCAGAGTACGACGTCTGCGGTCTCCTACGATCTCCATGCCAAGGAACACCGCTGCAGGACCAAGGTCCTTCGTCCTGTAGGCAGTCTGGAGGACGGCCTTAGCCTCCTTCACGACCTCTAGTGAAGGAGACGCGATCAGAAGGTCGTCGACATAGACCAGGTCGGCGGTGAACCGCTCAGGCGTCCGGCGGATGAAGAGAGAGGGATTTGCCTCGCTCTATACATATCCTGCACGAGTCAGGGTACCAGTGATCTCCTGGTTCCAACACCGAGGAGACTGCCTGAGGCCGTACAAGGACTTGTGCAAGCGCCAGACCTTGTCTCCGTCCTCAAAGCCGGGTGGCTGAGCCACGTAGATCTCCTCATCTAGAGAGCCATGGAGGAACGCATTGTTCACATCCATCTTGTGTAGTTCCCCGTCATGCTGAGCCACTACACCGAACAGAGCTCAAGCTGAGGTCATACGGCCGACAAGGGCGAAGGTGTCGGTGTAGTTGATGCCCTCAATCTAAGAGTACCCCTTGACGACCAAGCGAGCCTTGTGGCGTTCCAGTGAGCCATCTGGCTTCACTTTCTTGCAAAACATCCACTTGACCTGAATAGCCTTCCTCCCAGGTGGAAGGTCAACTAGCTCATAAACTTCGTGCTCTCGGATAGCGCGAAGCTCATCCTCACAGGCAGCATGCCAAGCGTCAGCATCCTGTGATGAGAGAGCTTCCCTCAGTGTGCCCGGGTTAGGCGCCAAAGAGAGAGAGCTCTACGTGGCAAGAGCGCACGCCTCAGTGCTAGGTCTGACGACCACAAGATCGGCTGCTGCATCACAAGCGATGTGGAACTCGCGAGTGACGAGATCGTGCCCTACGGGACACGCTGGGTGTACCTCTATGTGCTCACTGCGGACACTTTGTCCTAGGGCCTTTGTGCCAGGGTCACCACTCGCGATGCTGCGAGTGGAGCGCCTGGGTGCAGGGCCAGACGCTCGCTGAGCTCTGGAGTCCAATGGTCGAAGACGACCGCCGGGCTCACGGGAGTAACCTGGGCTCGAGGGGCGCACCTCAGGCTCAGGGATGGGTACAATCACAGCCGGGGAGAGCTGAGGCACAGGAGCTGGTGATGTCGTGCGAGGAGATGCGTGTGTGGAAGACACAGGACTCGGTGTGAGACAAGGGACAGGTGAGGTAGGGCCACGCACAGAGGCAAGATTGGCAGACATAGGAGTACGCACAGGTGTAGGATCATGGGTACCTGAGGGAGGCGAGGGAACCGAGGTAGAAGCAAGTGGTGCTGGAGAGGACTCTGGGCCGACAGCGATGATCGCTGGGTCATCAAGAGCCAGAGACCGTGAAGTGGAGGGAGCTCGAACGGACACATCAGCCTGGCCAGGGGTGCTCGCAGGCGAAGACTCGACCATCCGGCGAGAAACCTCACACATAGGGATGTGCGTGATAGACAGCGACGTAATCGACGTTAGATCACGGTAGGTGAGGGACTCAAAGAAGAGCGTGTTGTGTGACTCAACAATGCGACGACGGGTAGGGTCCCGAAATCGCCAGGCCTTCAATCGCGGGGAGATGCCTACAAAGGCACACAAGCGACCCCGCGGTGAGACCTTGGACCCCTGCTGGTCCTCAGTGTACCACACGGAAGCCAAGGATCCCCAGACGCGAGCGAGACGAAGGTCAGCACGATGGCCGAACCAGAGCTCATACGGTGTAACGTGGTCC
>SZWC01017994.1:8336-26211 GCA_023375785.1 Penium margaritaceum | reverse complement strand
GCCTTCAATCGCGGGGAGATGCCTACAAAGGCACACAAGCGACCCCGCGGTGAGACCTTGGACCCCTGCTGGTCCTCAGTGTACCACACGGAAGCCAAGGATCCCCAGACGCGAGCGAGACGAAGGTCAGCACGATGGCCGAACCAGAGCTCATACGGTGTAACGTGGTCCAGAAGAGGACCGTGCGGAAGGCGGTTCCAGACCCACGTCATGTAGGCAAAGCCCTCAAAGGCGAAGGACTTTGGGAGACCGCACTGAGACCGCATAGCGTGAACCGCATCCTCCATGGTGTGGTTCCAACGCTCAGAGACATAGTTCTACTAAGGAGTAGCAGGAGCGGAGACCTGGTGAAAAATCCCGTGCTCAATGAAGAAGCTATCCATCTCGCCGAGAAACTTGCCACCTGGATCTAAGCGGAAGGTGTGCAACGTGTGGCGGGACTGTCGCTCAGCCATCACTAGCCATGGCGAACCGCGAGAGCGACATCACTATTCTGGCGCAGGCTGTAGACCCACCGCATCCGGTTGAAGTCATCAGTGAGAGTCAGGACGTATCGACCCCGATCGGACGTGCACTCGACAGGAAGAGGACCAAGGAGGTCCGAATGGACTAACTCGAGAGGGCGAAGTGTGCAAGAACGTGAGTCAGGGTAGATGTAGCGATGCATCTTACCCTGGGCGCAGAAGAGACAGTCGGTCTTGGGCGGCTTCTTGAAAGAAGCTGCATCAAGACCGAGAGCGGGCTATGTCCGAATGAGCTTCAACACAGTGTCGGAGCTCACATGACATAGACAACGATGAAGCAATCGCTGGTGCTCAGGAGACAGAACACCAGTGACAAAAACACAAGCTGAAGGGGAAGGGGAGCAAGGAGAAGAAGTCCGGGAGACACGGTACAGGTCATCCACAACAGAGGCACGCAGACCAATACTGCGAGTGTTAATGGCAGTCACAGTCGCAGACTCGGTAGTATGCTCCACGGAGAGTCACATCAGTGTGCAAGCACGTACAGAAAGCAAACTGAGCTCAAGATCAGGCAAAAACAGCACCTCGGAGAGATACAAGGGGCCAGACGGACCATCGAGATGCACGACCCCAACACCCTGGACCGGCAAGGACTGACCAGAGCCTGTGCGGACGAAACGAACAGACGCAACACGGCCGAGAACAACGAAGTCACTACGAAGACACGTCATGTGATGAGTGGCACCTGAATCGATGATCCAAGTGCCACCGGGATCACGACTAGAGGACGTCCCTGTACAACGGGCAATGGAACACTTGGCCTCAGACGGACCCTGAGCAGCAAGTGGGGAGGAACGATGAAGGGCACAAAGGTGTGACTCATGAATCCAATCTGTACAGTCAGGTCCATCATCATCACATGCCAACTGTGCCCCCCCACACGAGTCATCCCAAGCCACATGGACAGACGGACCGACAGTCTGTGAATCACTCGGTTGTGACAACATACTCGCACCTCCCTGAAAGCGGAGCGCAAGAAGGTGTCGAAGCTCGGCGATGGTGCGGTCGCGTGGGTCCGGATCGCTGCTACTCGCCGGTGAAGAGGCAGGAATTGCTCCAGTCGTGGCCGCCATGCGTCCTGAGGAAGGTGAGGAGGATGTGCTAGACGTGGAACGGAGGGCGTGTGCAGCCTAGAGCCCACGAGTAATCCGCGCCCAGTTGAGCGGCTGTTGGCACTTGGTGTAGCGATGGGCGCCTCCACAGTAGCAGCAGTGAACGAAACGTCCACTGCTACCACTGGAGGACGACTGCTCCTGTGACTGCTACTGATCTGGACTTTGTTTCCCCTTCTTCTTCTTCCCCTGAGCTGCTGCTGCAACACCCTGTGTCTGAGTGGGTGTGGGCGGGGCCGAAGAGGAGGAGGAAGACGGGGACGTGATGGAGGATGAAGAAGGAGACTGCAAGAGGGATGATGGTGGTGATGCGACGACTGCTTCAGCAAAGGAAGCCTCTTGATGGGCCACGGCTGCCTCGCGAGCTGAAGTCACCTGGAGGAACAGCTGATGCGCCCAAGGGAGAAGCTGTAGAGTGGCTGAGAAGGGCTCGAGGATGGCATCGCTGTACCATGTGAAGATGTCAGTGTACTCAAGGCGAACTCCGAGCATCATCGTACGAAGCGCCCACAACTGCGTGCCTCCGGAGGTCCCAAGACGTGTGTAGATGCGCATAGCGCGTCGCCAGTAAGCAGCTGCAGGCACTACAGGCCCCTGACGGAGAGAGTCAAAGGCACGAATGTGTGTGGCACGGGTGGCGTGCGTCTCTGCGGCTAGTATGGATAGGGCCAGATCCCAACCTCCGCATGGATCGGCGCCGGTGCCTGTGCCGGGCTCGACAAGAAAAGGACGGAAATCAACGACGGTCTCACGTGGCATGGCATAGAGGAGTCTGCGCATTGCCCTGGCTGCTGTCAGTACCTGTGCTGGGTCGGTAGGCTGATACGGGCTATGGTAGTAGGGCCACACGCCCTCTGAAGTAGCCCAAACCTGAAAGAGAATCTCCCAGCAGTCGAACCCTCCCTCGGTGATGTACCGTGGAGGTGGTGTCTGAAAGTCCTTTGGTTGCCGCTCCGTGGGGAGGACAACCGCAAGCCAAGGAGGACAAGAGACGTGGAAGAGTCGTGGAAGGGGATAGTCACTGGGATAGTCGGGTGACGGTCGCACCATAGGAATCCTAGGAGATCTGGTGCCCGTCTACAGCTGACGGAGGCGCTCCTCAAGGACTTGGATCTCATGATCCGGGGAGTCGTCCGTCATGCCTGGCATGAATGGCTCATCATCCAGGAGGTCTGAAGGTGGTGGGTCAGGTCGAGCTCCTGTACCAGGTCCCTGAGCCGACTATTGTGTAGAGAACGCGATGTTGGCAGCTCCCTCAAAACCCTGCCGTGGGACTGTGGACTGGCCACGCAGAAGCTCAGTCAGCGTACGGGTGAGTGGGTCAGGTCGAGCTCCTATAACTGGTGCCTGAACCGACTGCTGTGTAGAGACCGTGACGCCAGCAGCTCCCTCGGAGGCCTGCCGTGGGACTGTGGACCGACTACGCAGGAGCTCAGTCAGCGTACGGATGGCATCGGTCTGCTCCCGCTGCAGGCGACGCATCTCAACCTGCTGGCTCCGCAGGTCCTCAATGGCCTGCGAGCATGGGCTGAGGACGCCAGAGGAGGAGGAGGAGGAGGGATCACCTGTCGCCTTCCCCTTGTCCGACAAGTCCATGTCGCCTCTCAGTATGGACAGACAGGTCAGGTTTGTCAGATTTTGAAACCGTCAGCGTTTCTCGAGGAGTTGAGACGCTGGCGATTTTTGACTATCCGGCCAAAAATTTGGCTGAGTATGGTGCTAACGTCAGCAGGTGGTTGCTGATGTCAGCACGACCTGATGACGTCAGCAATCAAAGTGCTGATATCAGCTCGACTTTTTTTTTGTCTCGCAGTTCTGCGCGAGCATGCAGCCGCTCCGCGGCCAAGGAAGGGGCGGGGGGGACCTCGTCACCCCCTTGCGCAGGGTGGGGGGGACCTCGTCACCCACCTTGCGCGGCTGCGCAGTTGCGCAGATCTGCGCAGATCTGTGCAGCACTGCACAGCACTGTTGCGCAACACAGCAGTCACGACTGCTACTGCGCAGCACTGTTGCCGTTGCGGCCGCTGCTGCTACTGCTCCGTTGCTGTAGCTGCTACTGCTGCTGCTGCAATGCTGCTGATGCTGCTACTGCTATTGCTGCTGACGCTGCAGCGCACGCAATGCTGCTGCTACTGTCGCCATGCTGCTGCTGCTGCCTGCGACTGCTGTTGCCGCTGGTACTGCTCGCTGCCGCTGCCGTTGCGAGGTGATGCTTCCGCTGCGGGCTGCTGCTGCTCGCAGCCGCCGATTCGCGCTACGAGCTGCTGCTGCGAGCGAGCTGCTGCTGCGAGCTGCTTCCCTTTTTTTTCAGAATGCCCAGCCAGAAACGACTACTGCTGCCACCCGGTGCTGTTGCTGCTGCTTGGCTTGGCTACTGGAGCTGGTGACTGCCACATCTCACCGGGTGAGGTGGACAGGGCTGCGTGGTAATATCGCTACTGAAAACGGCTGCAACGAGTCCCAGGATACGGCAGCGGCGGTGACTCTCACTGCTACTGCCGGTGTTGCGTCTCTGTGGCGCAGCTCAGTGAGAGAGGTCTCGCTGCTCTGATACCATGAGATTATGCGTAGAAGCGTCCTAGCGATATCGCCGCTGACTAGGCGTCAGTGCCTAGTCAGACGGTGACAATAGTCACAAGTCGTGCACGCAACGGCAAGGGTCTGGTTAGGCGACACAAAGGCAAAGTGTAGTAGTTACTAGGAACCTTCCTAGGACTAGCATGTGAGAGCATGCATTAACGGGCAAGGTGTTGTCGACGCCATGGATGCAGGAACACTTGCCTTCATTAGCTCAATTGAACCAAGACAGAAGAGTGAGAGGAGCGAGAGAGACTTGGTGACCGGTGAGTGTGCACTCGCCACGGGCATCACGCCCAGGCGAATGCACACCGCCACCCAGGGGTCGAGCCCGACCGCTCAGCATAAAACTGAGCGGCGGCTACTCACCACTGCACGAGTGAAACCCAGCAAGGTGGCCCCCAAGGATCAGCACCCGGGTAATGCAGCTCCACACAAGACACTCAAGGCAAGCAAGATACAAGGCACGGCAGTTAGAGAGTATAGGCCCTAGCATCTATCCCACGTGTAATAAGGGTCAGGTCACGGCCATGAAAGTGTCAGACGACACTCCTGGAAGAAGCACGCCCGAGATGTCAGCCATGGTAGAATAGCTTGGCGTCTCTCCAGGTGAGGCCATGTCAATCAATCTGTACAAGTGTGTGCATGGAGGTGGAGACAAGGGGAAGAGATNNNGCAAGGTGGCCCCCAAGGATCAGCACCCGGGTAATGCAGCTCCACACAAGACACTCAAGGCAAGCAAGATACAGGGCACGGAAGTTAGAGAGTATGGGCCCTAGCATCTATCCCACGTGTAATAAGGGTCAGGTCACGGCCATGAAAGTGTCAGACGACACTCCTGGAAGAAGCACGCCCGAGATGTCAGCCATGGTAGAATAGCTTGGCGTCTCTCCAGGTGAGGCCATGTCAATCAATCTGTACAAGTGTGTGCATGGAGGTGGAGACAAGGGGAAGAGATCTGTGAGTGACCAACGAACTTCAATACTCCCCCATGACCCGCAGGCAATCACCCCCGCACACATACAAGCTCATAAGAACACAGGACTGGGGAGACACATTCAACCAGGGTTATGGGGACAGATGAGATCAACAGCGTGAGCAGCACTTTTGAAGACGTTACGACTGAGAGCCTTGGAAAGAAATTCTGCTTTTTGATATCGTGTGTCCACCCATGCAACTCGGACAATGCCAGCAGCGATGCACTCACGAACAAAATGATGCTCCACATTAATGTGCTTGGTGCGTGAGTGATGCATGCCACTATGTTCAGCAATGGCCTTGGTGCTTTGATTTTCACAACACAGAGTGATGCAACAAATGGGGACACGCAAGTGCTGGAGAAGACGACAAAGCCAGACGGCCTCACATGTACCTGCACCAAGTGCCACATACTCAGCCTCAGCAGTGCTGCGAGCGGCGCAGCCTTGTTTGCCACTTTTCCATGAGATCGCTGTTCCACCAACCATGAAGATGTAACCTGTGCGGCTGCGTGCATCAGAGTCATGTGCCCAATCACTGTCAGTGAAGCCGTCGACCACAAGAGAGGGTTGTGCCCGGAAGAAGAGACCGACACGTGGTGTGGAGAGAGCATAGCGCACAACTCGCAAAGCAGCTTCCAGGTGCCGCTCTCGTGGACACTGGGAGAACTGAGACAGGAAGTTGAAGGCAAAAGCCACATCGGCCCGGGTGGTGGTAGCAAGGTACATCAGCGACCCTATGACTCTCAGATAGTCAGTGACGTCAACTTTCTCTCCAAGTGTGGATGGATCCTGGGACTTCAGCAGTGACTGCCCAGCAGGAGTCATGGGTGTACAGGCGGAGGGTGCTGCAGTGAGGAGAGCATGGAAGCGCTCCCCCAGGCTGCGGACATACGCAGCCTGGTGCACATGCAGAGTGTGGCGTGCTCGTTCTCGCTCGAGCTCCATGCCCAAGAAGACTCGAGCCGGTTCCAAGTCTTTCATCTTGTAGGCTGCTTGGAGGAGGGACTTAGCCGCGGAGACTACGGACATGTTGGGAGATGCAATGAGGAGATCATCAATATACACGAGAATGGCCACCAACGGCTGTGAAGGGGGACTGAGAAACAGGGCAAGGTCCACTGGACTTCTTCTGAAGCCACCCTTTTCCAGAGTTGTTGTGATCTCTTGATTCCAGCAGCGGGGTGACTGCTTGATCCCATAGAGAGCTTTACGCAGTCGCCACACACGGTTAATGCCATCTGAGAAACCTGGTGGCTGGACCATGTAGATCTCCTCATCCAATTTTCCGTGCAAAAAGGCATTGTTGACGTCCATCTGCTCCAACTTCCAGTCGTGCTGAGCGACTAGACTGAGCAGTGCCCTGGCAGTGGTGTATCGGCCTACTGGGGCGAATGTCTCGTCAAAGTCCAGTCCAGGAATCTGAGAGAACCCCTTCCCAGTGAGTCGCGCTTTGTACCTTTCCACCGTGTTGTCTGGGCGAAGTTTGCGGCGGTACAATCACTTAGCCGCAATGGGCTGGCGGCCTGGGGGTAGATCCACCAACTCGTACACATTGTGCTCCGACAATACGTCGAGTTCAGCCTTCATGGCCTGCTCCCATAGAGAGGAGTCTGTGGCTGCACGCGCTGCCTGTACTGTAACAGGTTCCGGTGGAAGAGTCCAGAGGCCAGCTGTGGCGAAGCAGGAGGCAACATACCCAGCAACTGACGATGAGAGGGCAGAGTGAAACTCCTGCTCAATCAGGGAGTAGCCGAGGGCAGTGCTGGGGTTGACGACAGAAGCTGCGACAGACACACCAGAGGTTATCAGACCGAGAGCACGTAGGCTCGGGTCACCACAGACGACAGGATGGGATTGAGAAGGGAGAGCACGAAGACGACCTCCGCGTGTGTAGGGTGACACGGGTGGAACAGACTTCGTGGAGACAGACGGAACCGGGACAGGGGAGGTGTCATGTGTAGTGTTGATGGGAGAAGCTGGTTGCACAGCAGCAAGTGGAGAGACAGGTGCAGAAGGAGTGTGTGTGTCGAGGTCGTTGGAGAGGCGGCGTCAGGAGAAGGGGAGTGTGAAAGAGGAGGAGAAGAGCTGGGTAGCACAGAGGCAGCGGGAGAGACAAGTGGTACAGCATGGGAGACAGGCTGTACACCGGAAGAGGGAGAGGACGCGACGGGAGGAGATGGAGAGGGGGCCGGGGGACGCGCAGAGGGAAGAGTAGAAAACGTAGAAGGAGAGGACAGACCACCCCCAGCCCGACCAAGCGGAGGAGAAGGCCCAGAGAAACGAGAGACATCGCGTTCGAACAAGTGTTCAAAGAACAGGGCATCCCGAGACTCGATGACGCGGCTAAGGGAGGGGTCCCAGAACCGCCATGCTTTTGAGAAGGGGGAGACCCCGAGGAAGATACAGAGATGACCACGGGGGGAGAGTTTGCCATCGCGGTGGTCGGCTAGAAGCCAGACAGAGGCAAGGCAGCCCCAGACATGTGCAAGGTGCAAGTCAGCACGATGACCTGTCCAGCATTCGAAAGGAGTGACAGTGTGAGGGAGAGGACCATGAGGGATCCTGTTCCACACCCACGTCATGTAGGACATGGCTTCAAAAGCAAACAACGGAGATTGACCGGACGCAGCAAGAACAGAACATACACCGTCAGCAAGCGTCCGGTTCCAATGCTCAGACATACCGTTTTGTTGCGGGGTGTAGGGAGCTGTACACTCAAGGCGAACCCCACGAGATTCGAGAAAACAGGAAGTGGGGCCAAGAAACTCACCGCCGCGGTCATTGCAAAACACTCGCAGAGGACGGAGACAGGCACGTTTTGCCTGAGGAAGCCAGTCCTCAATGACATCAGTGACATTACTTTTGTGGCGGAGGGCAAAGACCCAGCGGTAGCGTGAAAAGTCATCAGTGAGGCAAAGAACATAGCAACCCAGACCACCCAGGAATGTGTGAGGAAGAGGACCCATCTCGTCAGCATGAACAAGGTCAAGAGGGTGAGAGGTAGTGGACTCAGAGGAGGTGAACGGAGACCGGTGCATTTTGCCAGAGGCACAATCAAGACAGTCGGTGGAACATGGGGGCGCAAAGGTGGCGGGATCAAGTCCGACAGCAGGCTGGAGGCACAGGAGGCATTGGATGGCAGTAGTGTGAAGATGACACAGTCGGCAATGCAAGAGCACAGTGTGAGCAGGAGACAGGGATGGTGCCACATGAACGAAGGCAGACGCAACGAAAGACGAGGGAAGGGAGAGTGGCACACAAAAAAGTCTATCACAGCGTATGCCGCGGAGAACAACATGCCCAGATGAGCGTAGAGAGATGGAGGCAATGCCACGACTGGACGAGAAGTCCATGCCCTGATCATCGAGGGTGGTGACAGAGAGCAGACTGACCTCCAGGTCGGGAACATACAACACGTCAGGGAGATACACAGTGCCACCAGAGCCAACAAACTTGACAACGCCAACGCCATGAACGGGAAGGAGCTGACCTGAGCCAGTGCGGACAGAGCGGACAGAGCCAACTGGGCCAAGGGAGAAAAAGGAGGAACAAGAGGATGTCATGTGATGAGTGGCCCCTGAATCAAGGATCCAGAGGCCTGGAGCCGCACGAGTGGTTGGGAGAACAAGGCAGATAGCAACAAAGCCACAAGACGACAAGGGAGAGGGGGCACCAAGGCGTGTGGGAAACGTATGAGACTGCCAATCCTCAATCCAATCACGAACATCAGGCATGTCCCCTTGCACCCCACCAGATGCTTCACCCCGGAGAGTGGCATCAGACTCACAGGCAGACACACGACATTGGTCACTCACACTCTCAACTCCCTGAGAACGAAGGTGGAGAAGCTTAATGAGGCGGCGCTCAAGGGCGCGCTCCTCGTCACAACGATCTGAGGAGCGGTCAGAGGACCGGTCGGATGAGCGATCAGATGACGGCCCGTCATCCGGTGTCCAAGACTGTGCTGAGTAGTGCGAGGAGGGCGGTCCATGGTAAGGGGGTCCTCCAGGGGGCGGAATCCAGCCCCAAGTGCTGGGAGGTGAAGGAGATGGCTGGAGTGGTGCGGATGTGGTGGAAAGGACGGAGGCTGAGGTGGAAGAGGACGGGGAGGCCACGATCGCTGCTGCTGCGGCTGTAGAGGGTGTGATGCCAGTGCGGGCCCAATGAGCTCGCATGGATGATGCCAGATGGACATCATCACGTGGGACTGGGCACTTGGGTGCAGAGTGGCTAGCAGCACCGCAGTTCTAGCAGGTGACTTCAGAGCCAATGGGGGCACCAGAGGAGTTGCCCTTGCCCTTGCGTCCACCCTCACGCCCCTTTCCCCCACCTCGGCCCCTGCTGTGGTGTGAGCCACTGCCCCCACCACGGGCGGTCGCTTGAGTCACATGTGAGGCTGCAGAGGAGTTGGAGGAAGAGAGAGTAGAAGCAGCTGCAGGGGAGGAAGAGGAGGTGGTCATGGCAGCGAGGGTAGCGGGATGCATGCGCTTGTTCTGGAGACTGTTCCACAAGTCTGTGAGTAAGGGTGCACACCGGGTAAGATTCCCGGTTCCCATAAAGGATTCGGACTCCCGAATCCGAATCCTACAGGGGTTTCGGATTCGCGAATCCTTGAAAAGATTCGCGAATCCTTAGGATTCGTGAATCCTCAACGGTTCTCATGGACCGTTGCACAATGCTTTGTGGCAAGTCCAGATTTGACTCTTTTTTTTTACCCCTTCTGTCACTTCCAAACAATATGTGCACAACATATGATCGTAGGTCATGAACGTTTCTTCTAATATACATGTACTCAGCTGTTGTCAATGGACACCACAAGTGGACATTTTGAGGCATCGTGGTGGTGGATGTTAGCCCTACTTAAGCAGTGCTGAGTACTGTTCTGCAGCATGTATTCTTCACACTCATCAACTGCCGACAAGGGCATATTTTAAATCAACAAGCGCTTTCTAGCACCGTCAAGCACTGACAAGCATCGACAAGCATTTACAATCTATGATAGTGAGTGTACCTTCAAGAGCCAATGAGCATCGAGTATGACTGATATGCATAGATGACACTGTTTGAGACCACAAGTACCATCAAGTGTTAGCCTACATTCATTCTGAGTCTCACCTCTGTGCAAACCTGGCTGCCAGAAGTGGCTTTATGCATCAAACATTTGCTGCATGCATAAGTTCACAAATGTGGATTGCATGAAAGAAAACAGGGAATGTTGAATTGAAATGATAATGAGCAGATCACATGACAGTGAGCAAGGGACCCAACTACACTAATCCTACGATCCAACCTCCATGAACTCTTCATCCTCCCCCCCCTCTCCTTCATCCTCCCCCTCCTCGTATCCGTCCTCCTCCTCGTCCTCGTTCACAAAGAGTGACAGCCCCTCCAACTCCTCACACGCAGCACCGACGAGCCCATCCTCCCGCGCTTTACGCCGTAAGTCATTGATGCGCGCCTCTTCATCTCTGTACTCCTGCACGACGACGCCATGGGGCGACACCGGGAAGTCCAGCAGCGACTTCTCGTTGATCCAGCTTTTCATGGTTAGCAGGTTTTCGACCGTCAAGTTGGCAAGCGAGTGCCTGAAGTCTGTGATAATGTGCCTACCAAGGGAGAACAGACGTTC
The DNA here is from genome assembly GCA_023375785.1 of Penium margaritaceum. Classification (NCBI taxonomy): domain Eukaryota; kingdom Viridiplantae; phylum Streptophyta; class Zygnematophyceae; order Desmidiales; family Peniaceae; genus Penium; species Penium margaritaceum. The sequence goes on along the minus strand of SZWC01017994.1, from coordinate 15,389 downwards.
GGACGGGGTGGAAGTGGCAGGTACAGCAAGCACGTCCATTGCTGCGAGAAAAAAAGATGGAAATGCATGCTGCTGCTTCCTGTAGTGCCTAAGCACTTTGCACGTCATGCCTTTCTTTGGCACGTTGGCCCATTTTTCCACCTCCTCCTCCAAGCTCGACAGCTCTGTTGGTGCCGCCGTCGCCGGCTCCCGCACCTCAAACATGTCCCTTGCTGGATCGGCCAAGGCCTCCTCCATCAATGCATCGTCCTCAGATGGAGGTGGGGATGGTGGAGGCTGCGGGCGCAGCTGGCGTGTTTCTTGTGATCCCGCTGCTACAGCTCTGCTGCTGCCTGGCTCATGCCCTGCTGCTGTTCTGCCTGTGCCCTGCTGCTGCCCAGCTGATGCCCTGCCCGTTCCCTGCTGTTGTCCTGCGGATGCCCTGCCCGTACCTTGCTGTTGTCCTCCTGATGCGCTGCTGCCGGTGCTGCGGCTGCCCTGCTGCTGGTTCTGCTGTGATCCTGACTGGAGTTGCTGCTGGCTCCCCTGCTGGTTCTGATCCTGCTGCTGGTTTGAGCTCTCTGCACCCTGTGACAATGCCGCGGCCTCACTCTGCGCTTCCAGCACGCGGTCGTGGTAAGGCCACAACAAGGTGACCACCTTCACCTGCAAAAGTGCGGCAGACGCCACCCCCATCAGCGTATGTGTCCTGTCAAAGAACCTGAGCCGAAAGCGTGGGTCAGCCGCGGTTGCAAGCGTGTGGCGTTCAGTCAGCAGCCGCGCGTACTTCTTCAGCTTGTCCTCAGCCTCCTTCAGCCCGACGTTGATGTCAACGAGCAGCTGCTCCTTTGCATTAAGACGCCCTGCAATCCCTCTCCATCTGCTCTTCTCACGCGCCAAGTGAGCTTTCACCTGCCACTTCTCGAGCTTGTCCAGCATGGAGTCAAAAAACGGTATGACGAGGTTGAGCGTTGGGTAGGTCGAGCCAGAGATGTCGTTCGTGTACGCCTTGAATGGCTTGAGGATGAAAATGAGGAGGGCAATCAGCCCCCACTCATCGCGAGAAGGCTTGAGGGCATCACCCTCACTGCCATACCCCTCAAGCCACCCCGGTATCATGTCCTTCAGCACGAGCACGCGCTCCATCATGTCCAGGGTGGCATTCCACCTTGTCTCGGTGTCGAGGTGCAATGAAAGGTACCGGACTCCAGCCGCCGTTGCCGTGTTGATCAGCGACTGCTCCCTTGGAGTAGACCGCTTCACAAACACGGCCACGGCCCGCACCTTGGCCACAATCCCCTCAACTTTTGCATGCCCCAACAAATCCTTGACGGCGAGGTTCATGATGTGTCCTAAGCACCTGATGTGGCCTTCTGGTTCAAGGGAGGACTCGGCTGCAGGGATGATGTAGTTGTTGATCATCGAATCGTTTGTGCTCTCATTGTCGACCGTGAGGCAAAACATCCGGTCAAACACCCCCCACTGCTTCAAAGCACCTGCCAGCACGTCGAAGATGTTCTGCGCATTGGGAGCGAGCGGCATTGCGGCAAAGGAGAGGGCGAGCGTCTTCACTTGAAAGTCTTGAATCCAGTGTGCCGTGACTCCGAGATACTTCATGCCATTCTCCCCCTTCCAGCCGTCCGTGGTGAAGTTGAGGGCAGAAGTCACCTCACCAAGCATCTTCTTGATACGGTTGCGGAAAGCTGCTGCCGCGATCACAATCTGCCGGCTGATTCTCATGCGACCGGGGAGGTCGCATGCCGGGTTTCCGTGCCAAAATGCGCGCTGCAGCCAGGTGGACTCCATGCCTAGGAAGCTCTCATTCTTGTCAATTACGTGCTTCCAAATGCAGTGTTGGAAGTACAGCTTGCAGAACACAGCTCCCACCGCTGCCACACCCCGGCCGATGACTGTGTTTGCAACGTTCAATCCCACTCCTGCCACTGCAGCCGCTACTTCTGTTGATGCATTGATAGCGTTGGTGGATGCCAACCGTAGCTTCTGGGCCACCTCCTGCTCCTTCAGCTCCAAGTAATGCTTGCGGTGCTTCAGCCGCAAGTGTTTCCACATTGCGGACGTGCACCCTCCGTTGTTGGCGTAGTCCTTTGGACACAGACTGCACTGTGCACGAGGGCCCTTTGTGGGGTGGTCAATCTTTTCCACACAAGGCTCGGCTCCTTCGCGGATCTCCTCTTGTTACCGACGTCCTCCTCATCCTCATCGTCGTCATCGTCGTCAGCGTCGTCGTGAGTACTCTCACGTGCTGTCTGCACCATCGCTGCAACGTCGGCCATGGAGGAGAGTGATGTAGTCGCGGCTGCGGCTAAGGCATGGAAGTCGACGATGATGACACCGATATGTTGTGTCTCGGGACTTGCACCATTTCCGAAGTGGAACTGGCACTTCCAATGGTGCCACTTGCACGGAGCAAGTGGTGCTCTGACGTCCGCTGCTGATCCGATCAGCAGCGAACGTCGCCTGCTGAACCGGCCCGGTTTGCCGGGCCGGCGAACNCGGCATCGGCCAGGCTGTCCGGTAATCGGAAGCCCGTTGACTGGACAGCTGAACTTTGCAAAAGGGTTCGAATTAAACAAGTTCACTATGTACAGAAGTGATGGTTTGCATCTTTGCAGTGAGAAATATAGAAACGAGTGTATCCAGCCAACTTACATGTGTCTGGCTGAGGAGCATGCTATCCAGATACATGCCACCTGGGTACAAGATATTGCGACATGCATGGTTTTGAACAACCAAAAAGACATACATCACAGCCCTCGCAAGAACCCGCACCGCGCCACTGCACGGAGGTGCGACGGACCCCCGGTTTTTTTGGGGTATCGTGAAGCCCCTCCCCCACCCCCCGTGTCGGCCAAAAGATTCGCGAATCTTGGTTCGAATCCCTCTCAAGGATTCGGAACCGCGAATCCTGAAAAGATTCGTGGCTACCAAATAAGATTCGCGAATCCTAGGATTCGGTGTGCACCCTTATCTGTGAGACGGGAGGTGGTAAAGTCATAGAGAGGTCCAATCCCTGGGGGAGTGTTCACAGGGAGGGGTGAGGAGGCAAGACGCTCAAGTTCTACCTGTGAGACATGTAGGTAGAGATCTGAGAGTTCAGGGACCAGTCCGGCAACAATGGACAAGCAGGCAGATAGGGGACCCAGCGCAGCTTTGCCAAGGTCACGCAACAGACGCAGACTTCGCGCCCAATACTCGTCGGCAGTTTCATCAGCGCGTATCTGCAGGGTGTTAAATTGAACGGTCAGGGCACTCTGGGCAGCATGTCCAGTGACCGTCTTGCGGCGACAGATGAGAGCGTATGCACCGGCAGGGTCTGCTAGAGTGCCGCGGATGGGGTCTGCATTGTACGTACCGATGTCGTCAAGTAGGCTTTCTGGACCGGCGGTGATGAGGGCACGAACGGCGCGGGCTGCTTCTGCTGGTTGTGGCACAAACGGTGCCTTTGCGGGTTAGTAGTATTCCCACAGCTGTTCTCCTTGGGCCCACGCACTGAAGCGCGTCTCCCAAGAGGTGAAGGTGAGTTTGGATGTGAACTGTGGTGGTGGAGTTTCAAAGTCCCTTTGTCGTGTGGATAGGAGTGCCCGAGCTAAGGCAGCTGCTGAGAGAGCGGGAGAGGAGGAGTTGGGAACAGCACCGCTCGGTGGTACAGAGGAGTAAGCAGATGCAGTGTCATAAGAAGGAAGAACATCAGCAAGAGCTGGAATGGTCCGCAAGCGGTCTATGATTAGGGTCGCCACTGTGGTAGCTAATTCATGCTATGCCTCACTATTCCTAACCACCTCATCTTCTGCCTTGCGGCGTGCCGCCTGTGCTTCGCTAAGGGCGGCTTGAAATGCCTCTATGGTTTCCTCTTGTCCTGGCATGCTTGGAGAATGTAGGAGAAGGAAAGAGAAGGAGGTAGGGAATGAGAGCAATGCAGAGTGCATGGGGTGAGGAGAAGCTCACCGCTATAGTGCCGAGGCAGCAGGGTGAAGAGGGGTGCCACCATTGCTGCAGCTGAAGAAGAGAGGACGGCCACCCACCCCGCAACTGCCACAGTGAGGCAAAGTGGCCCAGTAACCGTAGTCCCAGCGACGGCTGCAGATGCTGACGCGAGGAGAACGCCCGTGGTGACATGTAGTGTCAGCTCCCGTTGAACACCAGTCGGGGTCAGGATTGCCGATGCAGTGGATGCACGAATGGAGGCGACGGCGGCCGCGGTGGAGTGTGTAGCAGATGAGGCGGCAGTGGCAAGAGATGCTGCTGCTGCTGTGATCTGGGTGGCGATGTTGGCTATTGCAGTGGCAAGCAGTGTGAGAGAAGTTACCGTGCGAGCGTAGGCTTCGGCAGCACAGCCAACAACAGTCTGAGTGGGAGCCCTGCAAGCGCGAGCAGTTGCTGCAAAGGTTGCTGCTGCAAAGGTGGATGCGTCTAGGATTGCACCTGCCAAGCCAACGGAGTCGGTGTGAACCGGGAGAATCGGGATCACACCTGGGGCCTCCGTGGGAGATGATGGTCCAACAGTTGCTGCTGTGGTAGGTACCGGTGCAGATGTGGTGTTAGAGGCCGATGCTGGGCTGGAAGACTGCGTGCCGGTGGGCGGTTGCATGGTTGGAGGAAGAGGTGGAGATGGTGGGAGATCGTCAGGTGTGTACACCTGATGGTTAATTTCCTCCTCCTGTGTAGCAGCCTCCCGCTCGTCCAGTGCAGCCAATTCGTCGCGCCAGTAGTCAGCGTCTAGTATGTGGAACCACAGGGGAGTGTGTGTGTCCGGAGGAGGGGAAGAGTGATAGATCTCCGACTCGTCGTCAGCGTGGCATGCTGCTGTTCGGGGTGAGTGGAGCTCCTCGTCGGGAGGCCCATCCAGAGGTGGAGAATCCAGTGTGGCGGCTCAGGAAGAAGCTGAGTGTAGCCGACGCACGAAAATGGCTGCGGTGTCAACAGAGGTGGCACTGGGTGACTATCCGCCAATGCGCGACTGTGAGAGATGGGAGCAGTCGCAGGTTGCAGAGTGCAGCAGAGGAGAGCTGTGCAAGCTAAGGCACACCGAGAGAGTGTGCTGAGCTGGGTGTGACCGCGAGCAGCCTCGATACCTCCGTGCAGAGACGGCTCGGAGAGTGGGTGATGCGAGAGTGGTCGTACACGGGCTTGTGCGGCCTGCTGTAGGCGAGTCAATAGGCGGCACTGAGAGCTTGCTAGATGCTGCTGCTCGGTGCCAGGGTATGGTGACGAGAGTCCCACGCCATGGTGGTGTTGGGTGGCCAAGAGTGCCACGGGTGCGGAAGATGCACCGGGATGTGTCCCGAGGATCGATGAGCTGTGGAGAAGAGTCACACTCGCTCTGATACCAGTAGTTACTAGGAACCTTCCTCGGACTAGCATGTGAGAGCATGCATTAACGGGCAAGGTGTTGTCGACGCCATGGATGCGGGAACACTTGCCTTCATTAGCTCAATTGAACCAAGACAGAAGAGTGAGAGGAGCGAGAGAGACTTGGTGACCGGTGAGTGTGTACTCGCCACGGGCATCACGCCCAGGCGAATGCACACCGCCACCCGGGGGTCGAGTCCGACCGCTCAGCATAAAACTGAGCGGCGGCTACTCACCACTGCACGGGTAAAACCGGGCAAGGTGGCCCCCAAGGATCAGCACCCGGGTAATGCAACTCCACACAAGACATTCAAGGCAAGGAAGATACAGGGCACGGCAGTTAGAGAGTATGGGCCCTAGCATCTATCCCACGTGTAATAAGGGTCAGGTCACGGCCATGAAAGTGTCAGACGATACTCCTGGAAGAAGCACTCTCGAGATGTCAGCCATGGTAGAACAGCGTGGCGTCTCTCCAGGTGAGGCCACGTCAATCAATCTGTACAAGTGTGTGCATGGAGGTGGAGACAAGGGGAAGAGATGTGTGAGTGACCAAAGAGCTTCAACAAGTGTCAGAATACTTCAATAGCATTTGCAGAGAGAGATGACAAATGACAGGTCCATGGCATAAGCACCTGCCGCGGCGCACGGCGGGTGTCGCACGCAGCAGTGCAAGATGTGTCCTAAACCCGGCCCAAAACCACTGTTTTGGCCGTAACTCTGCGCACACATGTCAGAACGCTACGTCGTCTAAACCTAAACGTGCAGAATCACGAGCCGGACGCTACGACTGGTCACATGCATGCATCCGGCATCGAACGGTGGACACACAATGCAAAACATGCAAATCGAGCCCACAGCCAGTCCAGCGATAAAGTCCTGCATGCTGCAGAAAAACTGCATGAGGTCCCGGGTAGCGTCCAGAGCTCTGGAACGGTCGTCGGTCAGCTCCAAGCTGGTAGTCCGCCACCAGATGACGCCCCGGTACCGCGTAGGTCCACATCAGGGATCTGCAGGAGTATGGACACGGCCAATTGGAAAATAATTTTAGGGCATGCATGCCCATGCAAGAACGAACATGAGCTCTGTGTGTGAGTGCGATGCAAGACGGCAAGAATTTGGCTAAGTCTGGAACGCTGAATATAAAGAACAAGGAGAGATTACAAATGAGCCCCTAGCGGGCTTAAGTAGGGGCGCCGGCAGCTAGCCGCACCGGGCCCCGTCACCCCCGCTGAGCCGAAACGGGTCAGCGGGGAGAACACACTGCGTACACCACGATAACAATAACGGTGGTCTCCTCGAGGCACCGGAACAGCTCTCCGAGTACCCGGGTCTCGACCATCGAGAAAATAGGAACAGTGCCAGAAAATCTCAGAATCAGCGTCCAGACATCACACACGGCTTTCCGAACATCGGAAGCCCCACAATAGCCATCGGGTCTCCTCGTCGCACCGGTACAGTCAACCGGGTGCGCGGGTCTGAACCCACCGAGAAAACTCTCCTACCTCCTGACAAGCCCACATGGCTGCCGGAACGCATCGACCGCGTCTCGCCGGCGCTGTCGTAGGTGCTGGAGAAGTCTCGGTGCAGTCCGGAGGCCCGTCGTGTCGTCACGCCCTCCTCTGCCATATACCCCGAATGTGGGTATATCGGTAAACTAGCAGTGTCGGTCGTGACGGGTGGAAGCCACACAAACCAACACTCCCC
>SZWC01017993.1:28058-41737 GCA_023375785.1 Penium margaritaceum | reverse complement strand
TTTACCCTTCAAATTCACATGCCTTCAAGCCCATGGCTTTATTTCCAGAGAAGCTTTTACATAGGGAGATCATGGCATAGCCAAATGAGTACATTAATTTCAACTAGAATTTTTATATCCCTAACATCAGGTCGTATGCCATATTTCCATACAAGATCATCTTGTTCTCTTCATTCCACTTGTGTAATTTTCTTATCCATGGCACTTATTAACTTGAAAAAGATCCCTTTTTGGAAAATTTTATAAATCTGAATCTCATTTTCAGCAATGTTTTCATGTTTAAGTAATGGTTTATGACAAGGACGCCCCCACTCTTCTTATCTATATCATTAACTACACACAAAATCCATTTCACAAACATGGCATGAGATCCTGTAATTAAATTCTAGAAAACAATGGATCCCAACCACGTGTCATGTTAACATACTATTTGCAAATTTTGCGACACACATCCTCATCCTCCACTACATAAGAATGGGCACTCTATGTTAAAGTAGAAAACGTTTATTGCTATTTGGGTTAGCTAGCCTAGTTTAGTCCTTTCCTTCTGCCCGTACATACTTCTTGCGAGACGTACGTCTACTTACACTCTGCTTTTGTGGGACACGCTCGACGTTCACCCGAGCTCTGTCACCTGTGTCTCGCGTGGTTCACCACACGATGTGGCAAGCCACGCGAGACGTGGGGTGCGACCCGATAGGGGTCACGCACCCAGGCCTCTCACGCTCACTTTTCAATTCAATCTCCACAATGTTTCTCTCGCTCGATCCTCCTCCGCTCTAAGCCCTCAACTCCTTGATCCTCCCCTCACAACTCTCGAGAGCGCTCCCCCCTCACAGCTCTTGAGAGCGCTCCCCCCTCAAAGCTTTCCAGAGCTCTCCGCCCCTCACAGCTAAGCGGGACAGTTAGTCCCACGACTAACTCCCGGGTCTGCCCATCACCCGCCTCCTCCACTCTCCTCTATCCCTCTCTCCACGCTCACCTCACCGTCATCCACATGGCATCAAGCCATTGAGGGCCTGTGGGCTCCGCTTTTTGGCTTCCGCTTCCGCCATCCGCCACCGCTTCCTTCGTCTGCCGTGGCCGCCGTTGTCGGTCGCCGCCACTATCGCAACCATCGCCCCTGCTTCCGCCGCTGCCCTACGGCCTCATCGTCTTCTTCGTGGGTGCCATCTGTTGTCGTGGGCACCATCCTCGACCGGCCGTTCCAGCCCCCTCCTCCAGTTCTCTACCGTTTCCCCTGGACTACGTCTCCACACCTCGGTGAGCTCGTTCCTTTTATGCCTTTTTCGGTACTAGTTTTCCCATACTCTCGCTTCCCTCCTTTTCCCTCCTTTCTTCCTATTCCTTCCTTTTTCTCCCCCTTGGACTACGTATTTGTGCCCCTTTTCTTTCTTTCACTCTTCCTTTTTTCTCCTTTTCTCTTCTTCCTCTCTCTCCTTCTTTTCCACTCTCCCTCTCTTGTTTGATTCTCACACCTCTCTCTCCGTCTCGTGTGCGCTTTTCTCTATGCCTCGTGTGCCCTGTCGTGCGGCTCGTGTCTGCCTTCTCCGTCTCCTGTGCCTTGTTCTCCTCCCCATCCTGTCCTTCCTTTCCCTTCCCCATTGATCCTCCCCTTCCCCTGTCGGCCTCTCTTCCCTTCATTCTTCTCTGAGCGTGTCGTCTTCCTCTCGTTGCTGTCTCTTCCTTGCCTCCCCCTCCGTCTTACCGCGAGCCATCCCCTCGTTCTCTTTCTCTCGTGAACCCTGGTCCTACCTTTGCCCTTCCCTTTCTCCGTTCTCTCTCCTCTCTCCTCCCTTGTCTCTCTCTCTCTCCTTCTCTCCCGCTCTCGCTCTCTCCTTTTCTCTCTCACAGAAGGCAATCTCTGCTTGCCTTCTTCCCCTTTTGTGCACCTCCTCCTGCTTCTCTCCCTCCTCGCCTTCACCTTTCTCTTCTCTCCTACCTCTTCTCTCCCCTCTTCCTTCGCCTCTCTCCCACTACACTCGCTCCCCCTCCGCCTCCTTCTCCTCGTCCACCTGCCTACCCATCCCTCCCCTCCCTCCTTGCCTTCTCTCCTCTCCCTCCCTCTCTCTCTCTATCTCTCTCTCTCTCCCTCTCTCTCTCTCTCTCTCTCCCTCCCTTCTTTTCTCGCTCTTCATCCCTCTCTCTCTCTCCCTCTCTCTCTCTCACTCTCTCTCCCCCTCTCCTCTCTCTACTCTCCCTCCCCCCTCCACATCGGCTCCCCCGTCCCCCGCGCCTTCTGCTCCTTCGCCTCCATCGTCCCCGTCACTTCTTCATCGGCTCCATCGGCTTTTGGCTCGGCGTTCGGCCCTTGTCCATGGCGTTGTTCGGCTCTCCCTTGCTCCTCCTCCCTCGTTCCTCCCCTCCGGTACCCGGGCTCCCTCCCTTCGCTGTGTTCGTTCTCACGTTCCTCGATGGTACGCGTCCTCGGTCGTTCGCCGGTGCCGCTCCCTCCCCCTCCTTTCCCCTCGGGCCCTTCCGGCTCCCTCCTGTCCCACCCCTTCATCCTCACTCTCCCCCATCCTTCCTCTCTGCTTCCTCCTCCCTCGCCGCCACCCTCTTCTTCGGCGCGGCCTCCCTTCCACATCCATCGTCCCTTTCCCTTCCTCTTCCTCCCTCCGTCTCTGTCCATCCCTTCCGTCATCTCTGTCTCTACCTCCCCTCCTCTTCTCTCCTCTCCCTCCTTTTCTCTCTTCTCTCCCCTCTCTCCTTCTCTCCCCTCTCTTGCCTCTTCTCACCCCCTCTCTCCCTCTCCTCTCTCCCCTATCATCTCTCTCCCCTTCCTTGCTGCCTCCTCTCCTTCTATCTCTCTCTCCTTTCCCTACTCCCCTCCCTTCCTCTCCGCTGCCCCTACCTTCGCCGCCACCTTCTTCTCCTGTGGGGCCTCCACTCATCCCCCAATCGTGCGTTTCCCCTCCTCTTCTTCCTTCTCTCTCCCTCCCTTCCCTCCTCTTCATCTCTATCTTCCCTCTTCTTCCTCACCTCTTCCCCCCTCTCTCTCTCCTCTCCCTACTCCCCTCCCTTCCTCTCCGCTGCCCCTACCTTCGCCGCCACCTTCTTCTCCTGTGGGGCCTCCACTCATCCCCCAATCGTGCGTTTCCCCTCCTCTTCTTCCTTCTCTCTCCCTCCCTTCCCTCCTCTTCATCTCTATCTTCCCTCTTCTTCCTCACCTCTTCCCCCCTCTCTCTCTCCTCTCCCCTCTTCTCTCTCGATTGCTTTCTCACTCATCCGTGCAATCCCTTCCCCTCTGTTTCCATCTTTCGCTTTCCTCCCATTACCCTCCTTGTTCCATCCTCCTGCCCCCCCTCTCTTTCCTCTTGCATTCTCTCCCCTTCCCCCTCCCTTTTCTTCCCTCTCCTCTCCTCCGTTCTCCTTCCCTCGATCTTTTACCCCCTCCTGTCCCGCGCCTCCGTCATCTCCCTTGTTTTTCTCACGTGGTTCCCGTTCGTGCGTTGTCCCCCTGCCGTCTGCGGTTGCGCATCTCTTTCTGTTGTCTCATGTGTCGCTCCCTGGTTCTTCCCCTCTTCCCTGCGCTTCGTGTGTCTTGTCGGCCACTCGGTGGCCTCGGCCTCTCTCCTTTTTTTCCTTTTTCCTCTCTCACTTTGCTTCCCCCACCCTCCCTCCTCCTCTAACGAACATCCCTAAATACACACTATCCACCATGGTTCTTCACTCCCCCCCCTCGCTCCTCGGTCCTCGTGTAGCCGCCTCTTCCTTTCCTCTCTTGTTCCACCCCTGGCGTCGTGTAGTACCATGCCTGAGCTCGGTCTCGCGGGTGCTCTGGCAGCTGCGGTAGCTGCTAAAGCCACTCGCGCTTAGGCACAGTTTGTTGATGCTCTCTCCCGTGCCCCTAGGCCCCCTACGTCCGATGGCTCTGGTCTTGACGATGATTCCTCCACCCTCTCTCCTCGGTCCGCAGCGGCCGCCACAGTCACCTCTGCCCTCGTCGCTCTTCATGCTCCTCTCCCTCCACCCCCTCCCACACAGCTCGCTCCTCCTCGCGATCCCCACGCGCAACTCTCGATGGCCATTGTTGATGCCCTCGCGGCTCGTCCTGTTCTTGACCAGTCCATCGCCTCGCCTCCCCTCGGTGGCCCTGCGGTCCACCCTCCCCACGCCGGCATCACCCGCGGGCCTGCGGGGTTGGGCGGCGCCGACGCTTCGGGCCGCGAGGTTGGTCTCGGTGGTGGTGGGGTTCCTGCTGCTGGCGGTGCCTCTGCTGGTGTCCTCCGTGCCGTGGCCAGTGCAGGTGGTGGTAAGGCGACTGGCGTCGGCGGTGGTGCTCTCTCTGCTGGTCTCATTGGCGGTGCTGTCGCGGCTGGTGGCCCCGTTGTGGCAGGTGGTGTAGCTGTCACCGGCGCTGGTGGTGGACCTGTTGTCGTTGGTGGTGGTGCTGCGACTAGAGGTGTCGCTGCCGTAAGAGGTGCAGTTGCCGCCGGAGGAGCTGCTCTCGCTGGCGGTGCTGCTGTCACTGGTGGTGTTGCTCCCGGGGACCCTCACGCTGCACTCGCCCACACTGAGGCTCGCCTCGACGCTATGACCTTGGCCATCGCTCAGCTTCTCCGCCATGGCCTTCGCCCGGCAGTCTCGCCGATGCCTCTCACCTCCGCTCCGAGCCACGCTGTCGGCACACCCTTCAGCGAGTGGTCTGCTCGTTTTGTCTCGTGGGCGCACATGCATGATCTGTGGGAGCACTACGATCCAGCTCCCACCGTTCCTATCACACACTCTGACCGTGCTCCCCTCGCCTTTCACCTTCTCTATTCTACCGCCCCCACCGTAGCCTTCTGCCAGCTCGATTGCTTCGCCCCGACCACCACCCTCCCCGCTCGGCCTCGTGAGGCCTGGGCTGACCTTCTGGCTCTGTACTCTTTGGACTCCTTTTGCTCCGCTACCTCTCTCCTCGCCGACCTTCGGGCTCTTCATCGACGTCCTGACGAGTATTTGGGTGCCTATCTAGGCCGTGTTGAGCTCCTACAGAGCGAGCTTCTCATTGCGGGCGCCTCTTTGACTGATCAGGCCTTCGTCACGTCCGTTGTCGCTAGCCTAGGTCCTGCTTTCTCTGGTGCTCTCACTTCATTCCCCCTTGCTCTCACTCTTCAGGTCGCATATCAGACCCTTGGAGCCGTTTGGCCCGTCCTGCTAGATGGGCTCCGCTCCTTTCAGGCAATCTCCCAGCCTGCTGTCCCTTCCCCTGAGCCTCTCTTGCCTGACGTTCTTTCCGGTCTACTCCCTGCCCCGGCAGCTCATGCCCTTGCCGTTCGTGCTCCGCCTGGCGGTGGCGGTGCTCGTCCGCCCACGTGCTGGAACTGTGATGTGGTGGGCCATCGTCATGATATATGCCCACTTCCTCCAGTCCCTGACCTTCGTGAGCGCATTGCACGTTTGCGTGCTCTCCTTCGTGGTCGTGCTTATGTTGCCCCTGGCGGTCCTCCCCTAACTGCGGTCCTCTCCGCTCCTCCCCTGGTTTTCCCCGTTTGTCCGCCCCCAGTGCCCGGGGCACCCCCTCCACTTACAGAGGATGCGATCATCGCTCTCATTCGTCGCGTCTTAGCTAAGGGTTTGGTCGGCGGCCCTCCGCCTGCTGGTACGTCTCCCGTGTTTGATCTCCTTGCTGCCCTTGCCCCTTGTTCCACTCCCAGTTCTCCCTTGCCTACTTCTTGTCTAGCTTCCACCTCCCCCTGCACGATTGCATTTTGCCTCCTCTCCGGCGTTGAGTGTGTTGTGGCTCCGTCTTGAGTGGTGGACGCTGCCGCGACCGATCACATGTGTCCCGTTCGCGAGCTGTTTACAGAGTTTAGTCCAGTCTCCAGGATCACATCGGTGTACACGGAGGATGGGCCCCCCCTGCCCGTGCTCGGTGTTGGCACGATTAGCCTTACCTCCTCGATCGGCTCCCTCACGCTGACCTCTGTTCTCTACGTCCCCGCTCTTGAGTTTTCTCTTCTCTCTGTGCCAACCCTCGACGTGTGCGGGTTTTCCACCACTTACACCCTCGGCCTCATCGCTGTCACTGATCGTGCCAGTGGCCGCGTCGTCCTCCATGGCCGCCGACCTCCTGGTGAGGGCCTATACGAGGTTCTAGGACCACATTTTGTCTCTGCCCCCACGGCGGACGCCGTTGCGCTTGTCGCCCTCTCTCACTCGGCTCACTCTCACCTTCTTCATCGTCGTCTTTGGCATCTTCCCTCCCCTGCCGTGGCCTCCCTTCTCCGTACACTTCCCGCTGACGGCTTGTCCGACCCCTCCTTCCCTGCCCCTTGCGCTGCCGATTGCACCTTTTGTGCCATCGGCAAGATGCATCGCCTTCCTTTTCCGTCCTCCCCCTCTCGCGCGTCTGCCCCTCTGGAGCTCGAGCACGCTGACATCCTTGGTCCACTCCAGGATGAGTCTTTCGCTGAGCATGCCACGTATGTTCTCAGCTTGATCGACGATTATTCTCGTTACACATGGGTATTTTTCCTCCGAGCGAAGAGTGATGTTGCTCAGACCATCCCGTCATGGTATGCGTCTGCGGAGCGGTAGAGTCATCACCAGTTGATGCACTTTCGGTCTGACCGTGGCGGCGAGTTTTTTGGCGCCACGGCATCGTTCTTTGACCGTGAGGGTGTGGTTCATGAGCTCTCTGCTCCCTATTCTCTGCAGTAGAATGGGGTCGCCGAGCGTTGGAACCGCACGCTCATTGAGGGCGTCCGCACGATGATGGCTGAGATCAGTTTTCTTGATCGAGGCCGCAGCTTCTGGTCTGAGGCGGCTCGGTATCGTACGTGGGTTTGGAACCGTATCCCACATGGTCCCCTTCCTCCCGACACCACACCATTTGAGCTGTTCTTTGGTCGACGTGCAGACCTCAGTCAGGTCGTGGTTTGGGGCTTTATGGCCACTGTCTACCTGGCTCCTATTTCTCGACCCGGAAAGCTTGATCCACCTGGCCGTCTCTGTGTTACCCTTGGGGTTGCCCCTCACTCTCATGCCCACCGTTTCTTAGATCCCATCGTCCATCGCCTCATTGAGTCCTCTCATGCTCGCTTCTTGGAGCAGATGACATACGGCGCCTATCGCATGGACCGTTGTCTCCCCTCCCCGGCCTCTGCCACAGCCTACACCTACGATGGCCTTGTGGTCGCTGGTGCTCCCTCCCCCTCCCTGCCTGCCTCAGTGCCCCCCACCTTGCCTCCTCTGCACCCTTCCACCTTCACCACTTCCTCTCCTACTGAGCCCCCATCACATGTCCCATTGCCGACCTCTCACCCCCTTCCATCCCTCTCCACCTCCTTCCAGCACTCCGTCGGTACCTTACCACCCCGTCCTCGTGCTCCTTCCTCTCTTCCCAAGGCTACCATGAGTGGATCCCTTCTTGCGTCTGTCTCCCCTCCTCCCCCTGCTCCATCGTTTCCTACACTACCACTCGTTCCACCTGCCCCTTCTCCGCCTACTCCTCTCCCACCTCCCTCTCCCCCCCCCTCCCCTGCCTCCCTCTCACCGCCGCGGCGGTCCACCGCCTATGTCTCCCCTCCCGTCGCTTTCGCCCGGCTTTCCCTCCTCCCCTCCCCAGGTTCCCCCTCCCCTGACCGCGGCCCAGGCCCTGGGCTCCCCTCGTCCTCTCACCACTCCTAACTGCAGGCATCCTATCCTCCTTTCTATGGAGGACGTCCCTGAGGACGTTCCTCCACGCGTCGGTCTCGCGGGTGATCCTGTCCTTGTCGCTATTTTGCCGTTCCCCCCATCTTCGCCCTCTCCCCCCCTGTTGCCCCTTCCGCTTCCACCACCACCGTTCTCCCTCTTGTTGATGTCCTCTCCCGGGAGACTCTTCCTTCCCTCCCTTCCCCCTCCAGGTCCACCTCGTTACCCGCTCCTCTCCCTTCTCCATCTCCTTTGGCGGTGTTCCTCAGCCCTCCTCCCTCGAGTCCAGACTCCCTTCTCGGTGTTCCCCCTCGGCCGCACTCGTGGATGCGCACTCATGCTGCCTCGGCTCGCCCTTTCGTCCTACCGACTCCCTCCCTGCCGTCTCCCCGCGCACCCTCTCCTGGACCACACTTCTCTGTTTCCTCGCTTTCTTGTCCTGTCTTGAACACTCCTCCACCCTCCTCTCCTGTCTCGTCTCGCACTCGCTCTCGCACCGCTCGTGCTCTTACCTACACTTCTGATCTTACCTCCGCCGCTCTTCCGTCCCCTCCTTCCTCTCCGCCTGCCCCTCCCCCGCCTTCCCCCCTCCCCTCCCTTCTTCCTTCCCCCTCTCTCCGGAGGACTCTCCCCTCCCCCTTCCCTCCTCACCTCGGTTCTCCCCTGTCATTTCCACCCCCGCGTCCTACCCTCTGCTACCCTACACCTTCCATCTGGGCCATCCTCATGGTCGCCACTTCTTCCATCGTGAGTTCTGCCACGCTCTCGATGTGTGCACCGACCATTGTTTCGTCAGCGCACCGGCNCTCGCTCTCGCACCGCTCGTGCTCTTACCTACACTTCTGATCTTACCTCCGCCGCTCTTCCGTCCCCTCCTTCCTCTCCGCCTGCCCCTCCCCCGCCTTCCCCCCTCCCCTCCCTTCTTCCTTCCCCCTCTCTCCGGAGGACTCTCCCCTCCCCCTTCCCTCCTCACCTCGGTTCTCCCCTGTCATTTCCACCCCCGCGTCCTACCCTCTGCTACCCTACACCTTCCATCTGGGCCATCCTCATGGTCGCCACTTCTTCCATCGTGAGTTCTGCCACGCTCTCGATGTGTGCACCGACCATTGTTTCGTCAGCCCACCGGCATCTGCTGCACGTGCCCTTGCGGTCACGTCGGCCCCACCCACTTCTTCCCCCCCTCTCTGGATGAGTCCGACCCACTTACCCTTGCCGACGCTCTTGCTCGCCTTGACACTACTGCCTGGCACGCGGCCTACGTCGCAGAGCTCTCCGCTCTGGCTGAGCACGGTGTGCTCGAACTGGCTGACCTTCCTCTCGGTCGCACAGCGATCAAGGCCAAGTGGGTCCTGCGCAAGAAGTTCACCGGCTCTTATGCCCTCAACCGGTACAAGGCTCGCCTCACTGCGAAAGGCTATTCCCAGGTCCCCGGTGTCGACTTCACCGACACGTATGCCCCCGTCGCTTGTTTCACGACAAGTCGCGTCGTCATCTGCCTTACAGCTCACTTTCAGTGGGAGCTCCACCAGATGGACGTGAACAACGCCTTCCTCCACGATCATCTGGCGGAGGAGTTGTACACGGTCCAGCCCCCTGGTTTCTCTGATGGCACCGGTCGCATCTGCCGTCTCCGCCATGCGCTCTACGGCCTTCGTCAGTCTCCTCGTTGTTGGAACGAGGAACTCTCGTCCACCCTTGTCCGTGGTGGTTTCCGCCCCAGTCAGTCCGACCCCTCCCTCTTCGTCGAGGGCACGACACTCGTGCCCGCCTTCATTCTAGTGTATGTAGACGACCTTCTCATCACCTCTCCTTCTTCCTCTGCGATCTCCGCGGCCAAGGGTCTTCTCTCCTCGACATATCGCATGAAGGACCTCGGCCTCGCAACCATGTTCTTGGGTATGCATATTGAGCGTCTTCCCGGCTGTCTGTTGGTTCATAAAGAGCGCTATGTCCAGACCCTCGCCGACCGCGAGGGTCTGGACCGTTGACCTCTCCCGTCCTCTCTCTGCTACCTCCTTGCCCATGCCACCGGGCACCCAGCTCACTCTTTGTGTGGCCCACGACACCGCGTCCGGTGCGCTGGAGTCCGCCGTCACGTTCCAGTCCATCATTGGTGCACTCACCTATCTGGCTGGCACCACTCGCCTGGACATCGCTTGTGCGGTGAATGTCCTCACCCAGTACGCCCGCGAGCCCTGCACGGCTCACCTGCAGGCAGCCGCGTACGTCCTCAGCTATGTCCTCGGTTCTGCCCGGGCCGGTCTTGTCTTCCAGGCCGGGTCCGGCATGCCGCTCTTGGAGGGTTACGCTGACAGTGACTACGCTCGCGACTCGAACGCTCGCAGCCGCAGTGGCTTTGTCGTTCTTCTGGGCTCTACTGCTGTGTCATGGCGTAGTGGGAAACAGGGATGTGTGGCTCGTAGCACTAGGGAGGTTGAGTACATGGCTCTGGGCGATGCTGCCACCGAGGCCGTGTGGCTCTGTCGCCTTCTCGACGAACACCACCTTCCTACCCCAGCTGTGTCCCTCCACACGGACAGTGAGAGCGGGTTGGCCATTAACCGGAATGCTGGTGCCCTTCATCGCCGCACCAAGCACATCAATATTGAGCACCACTACGTGCGCAACGTTGTTAAGACAGGCGATCTCTCTCTCTGGTTCATCTCTGCTCAGTACCAGCTCGCAGACTTTCTCACAAAGGCCCTACACCAGCCTGCCTTCGTCGCGAGCATTGCTGCTGTCGGCCTTCGTACCCTTACCCCAATGGACTGATGCCCCTCCTTCCATTCCTGTTCTCTGTGCCTGCATCCCTTGTTCCTCTGCTCGATAACCATTTTCATGTTGCACCTGCCTTCATGCACCCGATACAGGTTTTCTCCACTCCGTGTGTCCATCCCCTACAGGATCTTCCATACTCACCGTCCCTCGTCGCCGACCTTGTGTCTCCCGTCGGTCTTCGTCCATTTCCCTGCCTCATCCCTCCTGTTCTCCCCCCTCCCGCACCTTGTATGTGTGCCTCTGGGCGTTGGTGTGCAGGTCCTTGACCACGCCGCCCTGTCCTTGGCGGTGTGCCGTTCCGCACGGGCTCCTCTGGTCGGGTGCCATTGGCTGGGCGCCTCGGGTGGGGTACTTTTGGAGGGGCGCTTCTGGTGGACTACCTCTGGATGGTGCTCGCTACTCGTTGCTGGTTGCGCGCTCCCAGAGGGGTGCTCCTTGCTGGTTTCTTCAGGATGGACGCTACTGGAGGGGTGCTACTGGAGGGGTGCTCCTGGAGGGGTGCTCTTAGCGGGGTACTCCTGGATGATGTCCCCAGCCGGGTGCGGCTGGATGCATGCTCCTGGAGGGATGCCTCTAAGTGAGGGCCTCCGGCTGGCTGGCCACAGATAGGTGCTCCTGTTGGTTCCTCGTGGTCCTTGTGCGCTTGTGGTGTGGTGTTCAAGCTTTCTGCTTGGGGCATCCACCCTCGCTTACGCTATCGTGTTAAAGTAGCAAACGTTTACTACTATTTGGATTAGCCAGCCTAGTTTAGTCCTTGCCTTCTGCCCGTACGTGCTTCTTACGAGACGTACATCTACTTACACTCTGCGTTTGTGGGACACGCTCGACGTTCACCCAAGCTGTGTCACCTGTGTCTCGCGTGGTTCACCACACGATGTGGCAAGCCACGCGAGACCTGGGGTGCGACACGATAGGGGTCACGCACCCAGGCCTCTCACGCTCACTTTTCAATTCAATCTCCACAATTTTGCTCTCGCTCGATCCTCCTCCGCTCTAAGTCCTCAACTCCTCGATTCTCCCCTCACAACTCTCGAGAGCGCTCCCCCTCACAGCTCTTGAGAGCGCTCCCCCCTCACAGCTTTCGAGAGCTCTCCTCCCCTCACAGCTAAGCGGGACAGTTAGTCCCGCGACTAACTCCCGGGTTCGCCCATCACCCGCCTCCTCCACTCTCCTCCGTCCCTCTCTCCCCGCTCACCTCACTGTCATCAACACTCTACGTCTACAAGACCCAGTACCCCAAACGTAAGCACGGTTATGTTATCATGAATGCACTCCTTTAAAGTCTCCCTTATGTAAGGCTCATGATATCTAACAAAGACCTTGCTCTTCAAAAGTCTCAGATCAACTAGGACATTAGGTTAGGACAAAAGAAGTCCTTAAGCACAAACTTGATTGTTTGGTTGATGAATTATGCATACGCCTTGGGGTAATATGGAATAATATTTATAATCATTATACATTTGAACACTCTCCTCTGTGGTCTTGAGCAAAGTTCATAGGAGCTAAAATCTTCCTTGCCCGTAGCAGTGTGCAATGAATACCAAAGAAAAAAAGCAACTTGCACAAATCAACGGGTGGTCGAGGACACCACCTGTGAAAGCATTTTAGTAGAACGAAATTCATAGATTGTTTCTCTAGGAGATTAGGGTTGCATAACATGGTTCTTGCACAAATGCTCCATGTTAAATGGAAGAGGAAACCCCCTTATAATCAACATGTTGGAGCCATGATGATCAACGTGTGGAAAGACATGTCAAAGTTTCTTCCACATTGTCTTGTCTAGTCCATGATTTGAATGATTGTGAAAATTATTATTACTCCCCGTCTTGTTACCCATGACCCTCATGTACCCCTCGGTTGGATGAATAAGCTCCATTTGTCTGTCTACCACAATAACAAACCCCATTTACACCTACATTGGAACATTAAGCCTAATTCATCCATACCTGAAAATAGTAAGCCTCATGCACCCCTCCCTCAGAAGAATAGGCCACATGGACCCTTGGACCGCACTTAAGGTCAAACCGTCAAACCTTCTTCAAAATAAGCCTAGTATACTCCATTTAACTGTGTGTGAATGTTCACGCACATCGGAATGGAGCCCTACCATTGGTACTTTTGGCCAAACATCAATGCCTCGGTCTTACCAAAGGCTCTAGACTTCACCTTTCTACCTTGGTGTTCAATCGGCTTCACATTTTGGATGCACATGTCGTGTGACACTATTCAAATACTCAAAGCGGTCCGGGTCATAGTGGTCTTTGTTGGAATGTAAAATGTGTACAAAAAATTTACATCTTTTATGGGTTTGACCATTATCCAATACATCCTCCCTCATGTACTGACAAGTACATTGTAAACCATCTATGAACAGGTCTCATCCTTGACGTACATGTCCTCTGTCATATTTGTAGTGCTGAACGGTTCGACAAGAGTTTTTCATACTTCCTTAAGGAATCCTGACCCCTTCCCCTCCCCCATGGACTACATGTATGTGTTGGAAACGTGGGCTAAGATAAAACATTGATGGGAAAAGATGAAACAAAATCCACCTGTCGACCGATACACAATGTGCTTTCTATTTTCCATGCAGGTATGCAATGCTCACTAGATGTTTTACTCACCAAACAAAGAGCCATGGATTTTGGTGTGGTCATTTTCTCTTTCATGGATGTGATAATAGAAGATAAGTGGCAATTCACTACACTTAGTTAGCTATTGTGGTCGGACTCAACACTTATTAACCCTCTTTTCTGGCCATTTGAGTTCAAATATATCAAAGTCGAATGGAATAAATTTCCATCTAAATAATTATAATTTTCTATCCTTAAATGCATGGAATTTTATCTCGTAAGTGTTCAATTATTACGAAGAGATAAACTATATACAAATCCAAATGGTATGACCTAGGCTTACAGGCCTTGTACTTGTCTACATTTTAGCACATTGCCTATCAATTCATACACAAATGAGGATTACATGTGGGACATATGCCTTCATTAAGGGGCATGACCAACAGTTTCCTTTGTATATGTACTAAAGCTCTAGGTATAGAAAGAGAGTGAATGAATGTGGAGAATATTTTTTCAATTGCATTCATCTTGAACTCTTATGGGATCTAATGAGTACTCCTAGTCTCTACTTGTTTAGAGTTGTAAGTTTTTGCTAATGTGTGCTTTTGATGTGTAAGCTCTTTCTTTTGGAGTGATGTATAATTCGAACACATGTGAAGTGCCTGTCTTGCTCATAGAAGGTCTATCTTTGTGGCGCACAAGTTT
>SZWC01017993.1:15242-27715 GCA_023375785.1 Penium margaritaceum | reverse complement strand
TCTCTCTCTCTCTCTCTCTCTCTCTCTCTCTCTCTCCCCTACTCATCCAACAGCTCATCATGCCTCACCATCTCAGCAAAACCATCAATAAGAGAGTAGTATGCACCTAAGTTATCACTTTTGCTAACATCATCCTCATCATCAGATGCACCTCAAGGCATCAACTAGGAGTCATATTCCATTTCACAAGCATCGTAATGAGTAAGTTGTGGATCCCCACTCATGGAGGAATTGGCATGTACTTTTTGTGTAGATACAACATCCTCTATATTGACAAGACCACCATCACACTATGATGCAGCTTGTGCAAGGCTAAATGCAAGAAGTTTCTTACATCAAGTCTTTGTTCAACCCATTTCCCAAAAATGGGGGTATCCTTTGCCAAGACGAGTTTAAGACTACACCTGCACACTTTTGCCGAGCTAAAATATCCTAAAAATTGGATATGGGATTGGGTTGGGGTATGCATGAAGAAACACCATGCAAGTGAGACCAACATCCACCAAGTTTGCATTTTCTTTATGCATTTTGCTACTAAAAATTCACATGCATGTTTTAAGGACATGTTATCCTCCTTCTAATAGCCAAAGCTACATGAAATGTCATCAAGATCCACCTGTCATGGATTGTTTGTCAGCCATAACACAAAGGCGGTTTTGGAATCCTCTTTCATCTCGTTTTCCTCATATTCCATTATAAGGCAGTGGAGAAGTTGGATGGCCTATGATAGTAACATCATTTTTTCCCTACTACATGTACTTGACGGGTGTAGACCAAACGCTAAACCAATGAGTAGATCGACACTAAATTTTACTATGTGTGCAACATCCTATGAGAAGCGATGCAAATGTTCCAACTTTCAACGTCATTTGATGTGCTGTTGCCTCCTTTATCCAAAGGGCGGTGAAGGTTGATCCACTTCTCAAGAACCACTCCCTTGACCATTATCTCATCCTCGATTCAGGCAATTCCTGCATCGACATGCACCTTTGAAAATAATGAACCACCATCTCTTTGGGCATTAACTTCTCTTAGGCCAAAACCTTGGCATGGTAGAACGTGTAGTTAAAGATATTCACATTGGTTCTTTCATGGAGCTTTGTTGAAAAGAAGCAGTGAATATTGTGGGGTCTTGTAGTACATTCAAAGAGATATTGCAGTACACATAACCCTTCTACCTTGTGGGATTAACAATAGTGGGACATGGTCATGTGCCCAAATGATCCAGTAACACTTGCTACATATACATGAGCATCATCCATTTTTTCAAAAACGTTTTCCTCCTTTGATTTCTATTTCAAATACTTGAGCTTCTAGGGGGGTCTGACATGGTTCCTTGTTGAGATCACCTGTACAAAATTGCAGATAACATGAAAGAAAGCACAGATGTCAAGTGCATGAAAAATCATTCGGTTGCCATGTTTTTTTGCAAAACAAAAAGAAGAAAAAGACAAGCTAAAACTCATCAAGGCATCCGTGTTGAAGATAAAAGGTGCAAATCGATCACATGATATACCTAAGTGGTTCATACACATTAACATTTGGAGACCTCTAAGCACATTCTGGCTCATGAAGGGGTTGGTTCTATAAAACGTTGTCCAACTCCTCCAACCTCATTTACAACTAGTCATCCTTCCAATCCCTTTCCAACCAAAACATAGCATCATCAAACACACTCCATTTGTTCTTTGGCAAAGGGCTATAAGGGTACCCTTGGGAGTCAAGACTGAAAGGGGCGGCAGATCATTCTCGTTAGGAACTGTTCTCGTGGCCAGAAGCCACGCACAAAGTTGAGAAGCCATCTCAAATAGTGGGAATGATTTCCACAAATTACCAAATCATATATCCCATCAACTTGGTCCACCACGTCAAAGTCATGCATGATGTAGTTTCCTCTCCCGCATTGTTGGTGTTGGCAACAACATAATCATCGACAACATAGCGAGATAGAACGAAAGAAGAGCAAGTGTAGATCTATATCAACAGGATATAAATTCCCTTAGCCAAACCATAAGATAATTAAGAAACACATACTGGTGAGGGCACAGTCAACGGAAACAAACCTTTGACCATACAACCTCGTACCCTTCTACATGTCAATATCAACCAAGAGCAACAACCTTTTGATAATTCAACTCTGTTCCCTTGCGCATGTCCAAGGCAACTGGTGGCTTCAAAAATGTTGTAGAAACATATGAGCAAGAGCTCCTCATAAGCTTCCAAATTCGCTTCCACAAGGAAAACTAGTCAACCTTTTAGAAGCGCATTCTAATTGGCACGCTTAGCGTTCACTAAGCTTGGCAGGCAACACTGAGGTTTCGTACACTTGCAAATTCATGGCTCGTGATCAAGAAAGGTGTGCTTTGATGCAACAATGATAAGGTTAACCTTCTCAAGATCACCATGAAGAAATTTTTATGAAATGTAACAAAGCTTGAACAAATGGAATGTGTTGGAAACCAAAGTACACCTCCATTTTCACAACACAATATCTACATCAAACCGAAAATATTAAACATGTGGAAAAACATTCATGATGGTAACGTTCATGTACAAAACGTGGACATGCATGATGTGTGAATTTAGAAACTCAAATATGAAAACAATAGATGTTTTCAAAACAATACCAGGTAACCTTTCCCTTTTACAAACTATACAACATATAGTAGTTTGAAGGTTCGACGATGCAGAGGGGATATGGAGATTATTATTTCAAAGTAGGGGCGAATGATGATTATTGTTCTAGGGTAGGGGTGGAAGAGTCTAATTGTTCTAACGTAGGTGCTGATATGGGTTAATATTCTCACGCATGGGCGTATGGGTCTCATTGTTCTCAAGGAGAGGGGAGTCAAGCATATTTCACAAAATAAGGGTTATATGCTCACTTTGCCCTTTAATTTGTTATTTTACATCTAGAACGATATGAGCACACCAATCAACTCCCAATCTCATTATCAAAGACAATTCATAAAGAAATGTTTTGTTTTCTTGTAACAAAAGAGTTGAAGTTTTTCACATTAGCTACTAGGCCTTATTGAATGTTTGGTCACATAAGACCAAAAAAATGGGAAATGTCAGGGATATTGATTCCAATGTGCACACTCAAAATGTGCATGAGAGTTTAAATTAACAAACTCACACAATTAGGGTACGTTGTGCCGACGTCTTTTTTTTCACAACTTTGCATAAGCCTGAATTGAGCTTTCTTTTTCTTGCAACTCTACTTAGAAATCATATATTCAAACTAGCTAAAAGAAGGACACCTAGTTATGGAAGAGGGTTCAGCTTCAGGGTAGGTTCGTTCATTTTTGGCTAGTGTTGAGGTAACTGGGGAGAAAGTATTGAAATGGCTATTCTGACACTACCTCCTTGTGGGAACAAGGGGTTGTTGAACACCACCTTGCACCATAATAAGGGGTACCCAAGAAGGAGAATTTTTTTTACTTCTATCCAACAGCCAATGGAGTGGCTTGAAAAACTCCAGTAAATGTTGTTACCAAAGAGGAGTCTACTTCTCGCTTCCTAGTTGCCAATCAAGCTAGTCAATTTATTCCGGGCCAAGAGGCTACAAAGCCTTATAGGCCAAGGAGAATGACCCCAAGCCTTTACCCTAGCACTGTTATTTTATCATGAAATGAGCCATATGGTAAAAGAGAGCAAGCAATGGAGTGCACAAGAGAATTAAACTAGTGTATGTGAAATCAATGAATGTGCCTACGATGGGACATTTTAATTTTTACGCACCATAAACAGTGAAAGTTTTCCCATCATATGAACATCAAATTTTTAAAAGAGGAAAATATTGTGGAAACACACAAATTCATGTAGTAACCCTCCTCTCTTAGACACTTGAATGAAGATGTAAGGTAAAAAAACGTTTGGCCTCCGATTTCTTAAGATATTCCCGTATCCCTCTATGACTCATTGATAACTATTGTACCTCATTGAAAAAAGATAAAAATCTCCTACAAGCTTAAAAAATCATCCAGTATAATTTTATTTCGATTTTAGTGTGGTATCAGGAGACAAAGTAGTTACACAAATGTTTGAAGTAACTTTGTTTGTTTTATCTTTGTTAGGTATTTATGTGGAAATCAATGTTGAAAATTGATTTTGTTTTGTAAAATTATGACTTCATTTATTAAATACAATCATGTTATGAGCATTGTCCTCATTGGTTTCAACACAACAAGCTTTTGGTAATACATGATGTCATAATTGGTTGTTTTAGATTTAGACCACGGTCTTGCCTTGATTTCTTTCTCAATAAATTCATTTTAAGGCTATAAGAAACCTCAATAATTAGGCCATGGTAACCAATTTTTTATCACAAATGACCTGAGTTTACTATACAAAGTTTCCTTGTTTTGTTTTTAGGGTGTTAACAAGGATTTCATTCCAAAATTTAAATTATGTAGGTCTCATGCTCCTTGCATTAAACATTAAACTTATGTCTTTCTAGAATTCAATCACAAGCTTAGGCATTGTGCTTCTAAGCATACGCATAATGTCTGTAGGCATGGGTGACATGCTTGAAAGTGTATGCATTATGCTTGTTAGCGTAGATGTCATGCCTGTTAGCATGCGGTGTTAGCTTATGGAAGAGTCCTATCCACATCTCTGTTTATCTAATTGTAAGCCCATGAACATTTTGTTACGTTTTTGTCACTATACCTAAAATGCGCGTTTTTAGACATGGTTACATTTCTCTGTCTTGGTTGACCTCAATACTAGTGGCTAGGCCCAATCAAATTATCCTTTCTTAAGTACCAAAAATTTATCGTCAATAGAAGATTGGCGTGTTTATGTAAAGTTTGAATGGTTGTAGCAACAACCATAGCTTTCGAACTTGATGTCCACATTGAATTTTGTCGAAAATCGTTGAGATTAACATGAAATCAACTTAAATTTGTGATGTTTCACACTAGTTTACACAACAATTTTGGGCTTTTTTTATTCCCCTACCTTTTACTATGGTGAATATAAAACAATTATCAGTTTCATGTTGAGATATCCCACAGTTGATGTAAAATGGAAAACATTGGCATATGATAGCGTACCCTAGGGGTACCTCCTTATGAATTGCCCAACATCCAGGGAGCTACTTTTGGACGTCAGGAATTTTTTTTGTGTGCATGACAACGCTCTGGTGAACATGAGTGAGGTGTCTCTCTAATGCATGTGCTCAATTTTTCCTTTGGTGCTTGCCTACATGTGGATATCCTCCAGTTTGTCCGGTGAGCCTTGTGGATGCTTATGTTGCTATAAGAATCAGTAATTTTCTTATTTTGTCAACCTAAGTGGTCTCACATCGGCTTGTAGCAACTCACCCACGTAGCCATACGTGTCCAACATGTGTGAAAATTCCACATGGTGGATAGTGAAGGTATTGGTAGGTGCTCTCACACTGGAAAGCTTAGTACCCGCAGAGAGGGAGAGTCGGCAAACGTCAACATTGGTGTGCGTGACAACACTCTTTCCTTTGTTTTTGCGAGTCTAGCATGCACAAAAGGCGTCTTGTCACATTCCTACACGAGGGAAGATAGAAGCAAGGCGTAGCAACTCAAGGATTCCTTACAAGTTACTATAGGTTCGACGGTGAAACAACCCTTACGACCTCTAGTTACCTCACAATATGTTTGCGGACTCCTTCGCGGTCAGCAACGACTTGATCTCGAGTTGATCCCACGTTGCCCGACTGACGTGATGAGGGGTGGTTGAGTTGCTATGGCGTGAGACCACCTTTGCTAACCCTTTTGCAAGTCCGATGGTCTTGCGGGTGGCTAGGGTCAGCGTGAGAAAGGACAAAGCGAGCTTATGGGAAGCGTGGCAGGATCCACCCTGCCCTGTTTGCCTCTGCTCCCTCCTACGTAGAGAATTGTAATTTCCATCTCAAACAAGGGGTTTCATTTTCTACTACTAACCATAGATGTTCAAGGGCACGATTATGAATTGAATGAAACATGTGAGTCAATATGAATACCCATGCAATGTCTCGGCGACTTTGAAATGGCTTCATCATTTGTGGAAGGCACTTCACGCAGGTTTATTGAAGTATAGTGCAGCAAAGATTGTGATGCTAATATCTCGTAATATTTCTTTCTTTGACGACTAAATGTCAACGCACAGCGGAAAAAATCCATGCTGTAGCTCTTTAGATTTTACTCACCAAGCCTGCACATACCCCTTGCCATGATATTTGTGATAAACTGCTTGTGTAACTATTGTTGCAACAAATGAAGTGAAATTCAAGTTTATCGCTCGAGACCCGTGTTAACGGTGATATTGACGCGTAGGATGAAGCGAAACAAAATTTCTAGTTGAGCATTTTGACGGGAACTCTATCATTATACTTGATCGGTCAGTTATTCGGCATTTCAAGTAACTTTTGACATGTTTGCTTTCCTTGCAAGAACTTTCTTGGTTTTCCTCCTTTTCCATGGTAAGCCAGTATTCCTGCTTAATTTTGCATTTTTTTCTTGTCCTTCGTCATGAACATGCGGAACTGTTGGAAAAAGCACTTCCCCATGTCAAGTGCGAGGATTGCCAAATTGGTAGAGTCGAAATCAAGATTCTATATGCTACTTAGAAGGGCGCCATTGCTTTTACAAAGAGAACGAGAAGGTTTGCTAAAACTACTATATCGTACTTGCGTGTCCCAAAACATAGCAACATTGGTGACTATTAGTAATTCGTACATATTATCTCAAATGGTGCCGCATTATGCCTCAAGCGTTCTCAGGCACGGCCATTCACATAAGATTCCCCATACGAGGGGGATAACGCTTTCCGACATCCAGATCAAGGTACCTTTTAGCTTTGCGGTGCCTGCGATGATCATTGTCCGAAGTCATAGCTAATTGACTATGACCAAATTTTGCTTTTTGACAAGTCAAAAAAAGAGCATGCTCAGGGATGGACCGATCCGACCGACGGCATGTGCTCAAACATCGTGAAATATGCATATGCATATGCATATTCATATGTATATGTATATGTATATGTATATGTATATGTATATGTATATGTATATGTATATGTATATGTATATGTATATGTATATGTATATGTATATGTATATGTACATGTACATGTACATATACATATACGTATACATATACATATCCATATCCATATCCATATCCATATCCATATCCATATCCATATCCATATCCATATCCATATCCATATCCATATCCATATCCATATCCATATCCATATCCATATCCATATCCATATCCATATCCATATCCATATCCATATCCATATCCATATCCATATCCATATCCATATCCATATCCATATCCATATCCATATCCATATCCATATCCATATCCATATCCATATCCATATCCATATCCATATCCATATCCATATCCATATCCATATCCATATCCATATCCATATCCATATCCATATCCATATCCATATCCATATCCATATCCATATCCATATCCATATCCATATCCATATCCATATCCATATCCATATCCATATCCATATCCATATCCATATCCATATCCATATCCATATCCATATCCATATCCATATCCATATCCATATCCATATCCATATCCATATCCATATCCATATCCATATCCATATCCATATCCATATCCATATCCATATCCATATCCATATCCATATCCATATCCATATCCATATCCATATCCATATCCATATCCATATCCATATCCATATCCATATCCATATCCATATCCATATCCATATCCATATCCATATCCATATCCATATCCATATCCATATCCATATCCATATCCATATCCATATCCATATCCATATCCATATCCATATCCATATCCATATCCATATCCATATCCATATCCATATCCATATCCATATCCATATCCATATCCATATCCATATCCATATCCATATCCATATCCATATCCATATCCATATCCATATCCATATCCATATCCATATCCATATCCATATCCATATCCATATCCATATCCATATCCATATCCATATCCATATCCATATCCATATCCATATCCATATCCATATCCATATCCATATCCATATCCATATCCATATCCATATCCATATCCATATCCATATCCATATCCATATCCATATCCATATCCATATCCATATCCATATCCATATCCATATCCATATCCATATCCATATCCATATCCATATCCATATCCATATCCATATCCATATCCATATCCATATCCATATCCATATCCATATCCATATCCATATCCATATCCATATCCATATCCATATCCATATCCATATCCATATCCATATCCATATCCATATCCATATCCATATCCATATCCATATCCATATCCATATCCATATCCATATCCATATCCATATCCATATCCATATCCATATCCATATCCATATCCATATCCATATCCATATCCATATCCATATCCATATCCATATCCATATCCATATCCATATCCATATCCATATCCATATCCATATCCATATCCATATCCATATCCATATCCATATCCATATCCATATCCATATCCATATCCATATCCATATCCATATCCATATCCATATCCATATCCATATCCATATCCATATCCATATCCATATCCATATCCATATCCATATCCATATCCATATCCATATCCATATCCATATCCATATCCATATCCATATCCATATCCATATCCATATCCATATCCATATCCATATCCATATCCATATCCATATCCATATCCATATCCATATCCATATCCATATCCATATCCATATCCATATCCATATCCATATCCATATCCATATCCATATCCATATCCATATCCATATCCATATCCATATCCATATCCATATCCATATCCATATCCATATCCATATCCATATCCATATCCATATCCATATCCATATCCATATCCATATCCATATCCATATCCATATCCATATCCATATCCATATCCATATCCATATCCATATCCATATCCATATCCATATCCATATCCATATCCATATCCATATCCATATCCATATCCATATCCATATCCATATCCATATCCATATCCATATCCATATCCATATCCATATCCATATCCATATCCATATCCATATCCATATCCATATCCATATCCATATCCATATCCATATCCATATCCATATCCATATCCATATCCATATCCATATCCATATCCATATCCATATCCATATCCATATCCATATCCATATCCATATCCATATCCATATCCATATCCATATCCATATCCATATCCATATCCATATCCATATCCATATCCATATCCATATCCATATCCATATCCATATCCATATCCATATCCATATCCATATCCATATCCATATCCATATCCATATCCATATCCATATCCATATCCATATCCATATCCATATCCATATCCATATCCATATCCATATCCATATCCATATCCATATCCATATCCATATCCATATCCATATCCATATCCATATCCATATCCATATCCATATCCATATCCATATCCATATCCATATCCATATCCATATCCATATCCATATCCATATCCATATCCATATCCATATCCATATCCATATCCATATCCATATCCATATCCATATCCATATCCATATACATATACATATGTATATGTATATGTATATGTATATGTATATGTATATGTATATGTATATGTATATGTATATGTATATGTATATGTATATGTATATGTATATGTATATGTATATGTACATTTACATGTATATTTTTTGTTAAGGGTCTTTGTATGTTTATATTTATATATTTTTTGTATGTATATGTATATGTATATTTTTATGTATATGAACAAGTATATGTATATGTATATGCAACTGTATGTATATGCAACTGTACATGTATATGTACACATATACTTATATGTATAGTTATTAATATAATCTATGTATTGCAATTATAT
This sequence comes from Penium margaritaceum, assembly GCA_023375785.1. Taxonomy (NCBI): domain Eukaryota; kingdom Viridiplantae; phylum Streptophyta; class Zygnematophyceae; order Desmidiales; family Peniaceae; genus Penium; species Penium margaritaceum. Next base: position 17,801 of record SZWC01017993.1, on the reverse strand, counting down.
TATTGTACACAGAGATGTAATCATATACGGGAATTGTTGATTTTACTTAAGGCAAAACATTATGATGCTTTTCAGTTTTGGGTTTTGGAGTATATTTTTGTTCGTTTTTCACATGAGATATGGAGTCATTTGCGAGGCTTTGCGTCATTCTACTTGAGAGATTAATTCATTAAGAGCGACGAGTCCTTTGTCGAGAGAGGTAGGTGAGCGTTTTGTCGAAAGCAGCGTCTGAAAGTTGTCGACCTCCAAGATTAGACATTGGTCCTTTGTTTCTGATTTGATTCTCGAACTCACTTCAAATATTTTATAATATAATGAAACCTTCAAACCTTTGAACTACTATTGGTCTCGCTCAATCTCCTAACGGGCTCCGCGATTGCGTTGTCAGGTAGGAGATCGCGAATGACCAGTCGTTCATGCGATGTGGCCGATAAAACCACTGCAGGAATGGAAAAACCACTCAAAGAGCAATGAAAGTAGCGCAAACCCATCTTTTGAAGGGTTTGCGATAATTCCTTTTCGCTTTTGCTGACGTCTCCATGTCGACGTTGCTTGGTATGCTTCGTCGACATGCGGAATTTCTGTCGGAAATTGGATATATCTTTCTTATTGTGCGATTCTCTGGCATTACTGCAAAAATCTGGGAAGTGGTGGATATGGCATACTTATTTTGCGGTCCATGGATATGAGGGATGTATCGAGAATTCTGTGGGTATATGGTCACACCCCCATATCTTCACACTTCAAACGTTGCACATGCGACGTTCCAGGCTCTCAGAGCATGCTGACACGACTTCCAATTATGGCTGGATCTGTAACACAGTGGCGAAACGACGGCCAAATGCGCAAGATCCCCTCGTAACTTCATTGCAGTAGGGGCAAACAGCAACAAAGTTGGCTATATCCTTTAGTCAACTGCCAAAATAGGCTGCATACGTAAGGGGTTGAGGCTGGTCGGCCGCAGACGTAAGAGATTTTAATAGCATTGCCAGATCCGTCAAAATGTGCTTGTCATGGTGATGTCCCAAACACATGCATAGAAGTCTTAAATTTTACAGACTCGCTGGTTAAAAACGGGGAAAAGGCCTCAGCACTTGTGAAAACCGATGTTCCAATCATCTAAAGTAACCAGGCGCGAGTTGAAAATATTCAACCGAACCACGCAACCAGCTTCACCCAAGGAGTTCGGTCGATTTTTCTAGGGTCTCGGGTTTACAACTACTGTCCGGTTAAGGCAGGTTGACTATCGCGACAGCTTTGGCCTCTAGCATTGCGGACAGAGATGTGAGACGGCGGTGGAAAAGTGTGTGGGTGGACCCCGTTTGGCTCGATAAAATTTCGGGAGCCTCGAATGATGATGTCATGAAAAGAGCACGAGGGACTCGCATTCCCATTCACCCCGTGGCCACCGTTTCCCAGCTGCGGCCATTTCCTGGCACGGCCCACGTGTGTTGTGTTCGAGTGGCAGCCGTAAATACGAAGGCTCGTAGGTAGTTACTGAAGCAGTTTCATAACGCTGCTGAGACCAGCCGCACCTAACATGGGTATCACATGTCGCACCAATTACGATACACATCGTCGATACAGGGTACGGATGAGAAACTCTTTATTCAGTGGTCAAAAGCAAGCTGACACAGCTTTAGGGGTGTTTGGATGTCACCACATTCCAGCGAAGACATAGATGGTGCGAGCTTGAAGGAAAATAACGACAAAGGTGCGAGCTAAGCTTTGACAACGTAGATGATGCGATGTTATCCTTCGCCGAGTCGAGGCTCCTAACAACGCACCATTACATACTTCCAGAGGGAAACTATTGATCGGTCTCAAAAGGAGGAAAGTTCGCACAAAACGACATCGAAAACCTGCAGGACTCATTGTGCATCATGTGCCGCAATCGTAAGGAAGCACGAGTCAAGATTCGACCTCCTCAACAAGCATACATTAAAAGCGCCTGAACAGGAACAACGGAAAACGCTCCGAAAATACCACCTACAAACCCAACGACGAACTTGGATACAGAAAAGAGAAAGACGACCGACGGGAAACGCAAAACCCTCATTAAGCGTGGAATATATCACAATGATCTACAAAGATCAGTAAGCTGCAATTTGAAACCATGATATGATTCCATAATTTCACAACCTGTAAAGTTATAGTCAATTGACAAGAATATCTTTTTAATTAATTAATAAATAAGGAATCTTTTCAAAATTCATTCAAACTTTGGTGAAAATATGAAGAAGCCATGAACAGCAATTTTACATTCATAAACTTATGCAAACACAAACAATATTAAAAAAATTAATATAAAAACATTCCTATATGGATAAGTGAAAATTTGGAAACAAACTTGAATTTATTTATATGTGATTAAACACATAAGTGTATGTAGACATAGATATAGATATGCATATAGATATAGATATAGATATAGATATAGATATAGATATAGATATAGATATAGATATAGATATAGATATAGATATAGATATAGATATAGATAGAGATATAGATACAAATAGAAATATAGCTATAGATATATACATAGATATATATATA
>SZWC01017992.1:32244-42777 GCA_023375785.1 Penium margaritaceum | reverse complement strand
GAAGCTGACCGACAACTGCCCCAGAGTCCTGGATGCTGTCCGGAACCTTCTCCAGTTTTTTGTGCAGCACGTAGGAGTTTATTGGAGGACTGGCCGTGGGCCCGCTTTGCATGTTTTTGCATTGTGTGTCCACTGTTTAATGCCGGATGCATGCATGTGACCAGTCGTAGCGTCCGGCTTGAGATTCTACACGTTTAGGTTCAGACATCGTAGCGTTCTGACTTGTCTATGCTGAATTACGGCCAAAATAGTAGTTCTAGGCCGGTTTTAGGACAGACCTTGCACTTCTGTGTGCGATCCACGCCGTGCGCAGCGGCAGGTCCTTATGCCATGGACCCATCATTTGTCATTTCTCTCTGCAAATGCTATTGAAGCATTCTAACACTTTAACTTGTGTCTTGTAGCCGGACTCTTGCCGTTGTGTGTATGACCTGTGACTGTCATCACCGTCTGACCAAGCACAAATGCCTAGTCAACAACTGTGTCGCTAGAAAGTTTCCACGCATCTTCTCATGCCATCAGAACTGCAAGATAGTTCTACCCGAGCTGCACAACAGAGACCCAGCAGAGGAGTGGGGGTTATCGTCACCGCTGCAGCCGATTCACTCGGACATGTCAACGTCACCCGACTACCGCTAACATCACCCGCGTCCAGTACGTAAGACTGCAGCACCAGCAACCGTTGGCAGCAATTGTAGCAGGAAGCAACTACAACAAAGCGGCAGCCGCTTGCAGCTCCTAGCATAGGCGCTAGCAGCATCAGCATTGGCGGTAGCCGCAGCAGGTGGCAACGGGCAGCAAAAGCAGCAGAAAGCAGCGAGCAGCAAGCGGCGAGAAGCAAGCTGCGAGGAGCGAGCAACCTGTAGTAGTAGTAAGCAACAACGTACAGCAGCAGCAGTAGCAGCATTGAACAGCAGCAGCAGTAGTAGCAAGCACCAGTAGTGGCATTAGCAACGTAGAAGAGCAGTAGCGTAGCAGCAGTGCGTAGTAGCAGCAGCGCGCAACAGCGTTGCATTACAATAGCAGCGCACAGCTACTGCCACAGCCATGCAAGCAGTTGCACCACTGTTGCTGTAGGCATAGGCGCAGCAGCAGCAGCAGCCAAGCGGAAGCTGCTCCGGAGCTTCCGCGTAGCTTCCGCACGACTTCAGCGGAGCGACCTCCCTTGCGCAGCGGGGCAATCGCCGCGAGGGTTGTCAAAATGGAAAAAATACTATGCCGACGTCAGCATTTTCCTTGCTCATGTTATTTGGTCCATGCTGACGTTAGCAAACTCATGCTGACCTCAGCACTTGCCTTGGTCAAGTTTTGGGTCGGAAAGTCAAAACTTGTCAACATTTCAACTCCTTGAGAAACACTGACAGTTCTGCAATCCGACTAGTTTGACATCCCGACCCATACTAAGCACTGACATGGCTCCGGCCAGTGACATGCGCAAAGGACCACTAGATCCCTCTTTCTCCTCCTCACAGGTCATGAGCCCACAATTGCAGGCTATTGAGGACTTACGGAGTCAGCAGGATGAGATTTGAAGTCTACTGCATGAGCATACTAACGCCATCTGTACGCTCACCGAGCTTCTTCGTGGTCAGTCCATGGCCCCACAGTAGACCTCGGAGGGAGTCGGCAATGTCATACCTTCTACACAGCAGTCAACATCTACACCGATGACAGGAGCAGGATACGACCCGCAACCCGTTGAATCTTGGGATGAGGACCCTGACATGCCGGGTATGGAGGATGACGCTCACAAGAGAGAGATTTACGTTCTTCAGGAGCGTCTCCGCCTGCTTCAGACAAGTTCTCGACCCCCACAAACATCTAGCTCCCATTTCGTGGAGATCTAGTCCTCGCTTGACCTCAGCCACTTTCTTCGTCCCGGTGTGTTCCCCATCCCTCGTCCTTCTCAGCCTGTGGCTGCTCTCCCTATGGAGTGGCAACCCAAGGACTTTAAGACACCATCCCCACTAAATGTAAACAAGGACGGCTTTGACAGCTGGGAGATTCTTTTTCAAGTTTGGACCTTTTTCAAGGGGGTATGGTCCTATTATCACAGTCTATACCAGGTTACGGATCGCGCTTAGGTACTGACTACGGCCAGGGTAATGCGCGGACTCCTTTACGCCATGCCGCATGAGACTGTCATGGACTTTCACCCTTTCCTTGGAAAGGCCGGCACAGGGGCAGATGCTCATCTACGTTGAGGCTGGGACCTTGCATTGTCCCTGCCTGCCGCAGAGACGCATGCCACCCACGCCGCTCACATTCGTGCCTTTCACTCCCTTTGTCAGGGACCTGCCGAGCCCGCAGCCGATTACTAGAAGTGGACCATGTGCATCTACACGTGCCTTGGGACCTCAAGAGGTACGCAGTTGTGAGCGCTCTCATGCTTGGAGTTTGCCTCGAGCACGTAGACATCTTCTCGTGGTACAGCGATGCCATGCTCGAGCCCTTCTCCACCTTTTAGCTTTTTCCTTGGGTGCATCAGCTTTTCCTTCAGGTGAATTCCGCCCGTGAGGCAGCCGTGGCCCATCAAGAGAGTCCCGTTGTTGCAGCCGTACTCGCGCCGCTACTGACACCCCTCTTGCAGTCCATTCCTCCATCCTCTGGCACATCCTCCTCTTCCCCTTCCACTCTGATGACCCCAACTCAGATGCAAAGTGTGGCAACAGTGACAGAGGGAAAGAAGGGGAAAAGAGGCAAGTTTTGGGCCTGCGGCAGGCGCATAAGCAGCAGTCACCGGGTGGTAGTAGTGGACGTACTGTGCACTGTAACAACTATGGATGCGCTCATCGCTACACCGAGTGCCAGCAGCCACCTGACTGGACGCATATCACTCACGGTCTTCAAGCTACACACGCACCGTGGTCTACGTCGAGTAGCATTGCTTCTCGTCGCACGGCGACCACGACCAAAACAGTCCCGCTTCCCCACCTTTGAGCAGTGGCGACCCGGGCCCACGTGACTGCACCATCGCTGAGCTAAAAGAACCAGTCGGTGGAATCCTTGACTCCGCACAAAGTGTACGCCATCGACCAGAAAGATACACGAACCTGCTACAACTACGGATAGGTCAGACACATTGCTTGCAACTGCCAAAGCAAGCAGCAGGCAAAAAGGGGGGGGAAGTTGCAGAAGAATGAGTCTAGAAACGGCAAAGGGCACGAGTGAAAGGCGGGACTCTTGTGTGTAAGGAGCGATCTGCACCAAACAATCACCCATCTAAACAGTCTACGACACCACAGACAGATTCTGAGATCGCCAACTTCGACGAGGGGTACGACGAGGACGACCAACCGGCAATACTGCTAAAAGCTGAGCCTTGAGGATAGAAAAGTTGTAGAATGGTACTGGCACTACTGGATTGAGAACCCTCACACAGCTTTGTGAGTAGCGACATGGTTCGTAAACTGGGTTTGCAGACAAAATCATAGGTGTTTGAAGGCAAAACCGTCGATGGAAGATTGCAGATACGGAGACTCCAAGAACCACTATGACTACAAGTGGGAGATCTGCGAGATGTAACGTTCTGGGAGACATGCCTGATGAGTGACCACATAATCATCCTCAGACATGACTACCTCTACCAGCATGATCAGCAGGTTGACTGGAATAGTGGCAACGTCTATGTGGAAATTGAGAGCACCAAGCGATACTTTCCCCGCGTAGGGCGGTAGATGACAATAGAAACAACAGAGGTGGAAGCGGTAGAGGAAGTCCCGATGGTCAAAAAGCAACAATCTCTGCAACCAATACCACTCAACATGACCAAGCACTGCATGCAACGAGGAGCCCGTGCATGGATTGTGCATCTTGAGCCAATGGAGGAAGCAGAAGTGGCGGCAGCTAACTCATCGACCTCATCCAAGTTTGTAATGGTACCCAAAGAGTTTGCAGCACTTCTCCAAGAGTTTGCAAACGTCTTCCCCGACCAACTTCCAAAAACCTTACCTCATCAACGCGACATCGACCGTCGCATCAAACTAAAGACGCGCAACAGACCTAGGGTTTGAGGGGCCTATCGGATGAGCAATCACAAGCTGACGGAACTAAAAAAGCAACTTAACGAGATGCTCGGTCAGGGGTTCATCAATCCATCCACGTCACCATATGCCACACCCATCCTATTTGTAAAAATGAAAAGTGGCAAGATGCGGATGTGCATGGATTACCGGGCGTTGACGATGCCACCATGAAGAACCACTACCCTCTTCCCCGAGCTGACAAGCTTTTCGACCAGCTTCGAGAGGTTCGAATTTTTAGGAAAATCAACTTGTGCAACGGTTATCACCAGATATGCGTGGCAGACGCCGACATCAAGAAGACAGCATTCTGAACTCGGTAAAGGCACTTCAAGTTCACGGTTATGCCATTCGGAATTACAAATGCTCCAACGACGTTCATGGCGGCAATGAACAACATTTTACGCCCGTACCTTGACGATTTTGTCGTAGTATATCTCGACGATATTCTGGTGTACAGCCGCATCCCAGAGGAGCACGATGGACATCTCTGACAAGTCCTCAATACTTTACAAAGAGAGAATTTTCCTAGAAAAATCTATAAAGACGACTTTGGTCGTCGTTTGATCGAGTTTTTAGGTTACGTCATGAACGGCGGACATGTCACTATGGGTCCAAAAAACGTGGGAGGAGCCACTGAGTGGCCGACACCAACCAACGTTTGAGACGTTCAAATCTTCCTCAGCTTCTGCAATCACTACCGGCGCTTCATACAAGACTACGCCCAATGTCAGCACCTCTCTCCGATATCACTCAAAAAGAGTGGAGATGGAGATATTGCAAACAAGAAGTGTTCACCGCTTTACAGTACGCTCTGACCTTGGTGCCAGCCCTACAATTAGCTGATCCAACGATTGACTACATCATAGCAACGTACGCTTTAGATTGAGCCATCGGAGTGGTCCTCCTATANGTACACGAGAAGGAGATGCTGGCAGTTGTACATGCATTTTTGACATGGCGGTGCTATCTTGAATGCCGCCGATGCATCGTACGCACTGACCACCACGCGCTGAAGTATTTGAAGACGCAGCCGAACCTCACTCGACATCAAACCCAATGGATGGAGTTCCTCAAATCCGGGTTCGACTACGATATCGAGTACTGACCAGGAAAAACCAATCCGGCGGACGCACTCAGCCGCGGACTAGATTTAATGGCCAAAGCAGTGACACTACAGATGCAGCGACATCCGTATCTTGAGAAGTTGTTCGCACAAGGACACGACCAGCATGGTGGATACGACAATGCAAAATCCTGGTACGAAGCGTCCTAATGGCACTGACGCTTCACTCGATCGGTGGTCGTTCCTCCGAACGACAAAATCCCCCGCATGCTGCTCGAGGAGTGCCACGACACAAGTCCAGGTGGGCACTTCGGAGAAGACAAGATAATGAAGAAGCTGGCAAAACACTTCTAGTGGGACAAGATGCAATCCAACGTGACCAACTTCTTCAAATCTTGCCACACGTGTCAGGAAAAAAAATCCTCTCGCACGCGGCCACTCGGACGTTTCTGACACAAACTGATGACTCGCTATGGCAGCAGAATTCAGCTTTCAACAACGTTCCATCCTCAAACCGATGGCCAAACTAAGTGCACCAATCAAACGCTCGAACAGCTTCTCCGAACATTGTGCAAAACCCACGGGACTCATTGGGCCCAAAAACTCCCAACCGCCAAAATCGCTTACAACTCGGTGATCTCCACCACAACCGGTAAAACTCCATTTGAAGTGGTGTATGGGAAACTTCCCGCCACACCGGCGGGTCTACAAAGCCAGAGAAAAATTCCCGCGGTTGACATCCAACGCCGTGACTTCACCACCATCTGGGAGGAAACACGGCTGACGCTCGCAAAGACGATGACGGTGTATTCACGGTTGACGATCGGGTCCTCGTAAACTCAGCGAACATCATCCGAGGAGCCGACTGTTCAAAGCTCGAACCCGATGGTTGGGACGGTTTGAGATTGAGCGCATGCAAACCCCTGTGGTTTGGCGACTTAAACTTCCCGACACCATGCAAGTTCATCCGGTCTTCCACATCAGCAGACTCAAGCACTACCGAGACCCCACAAAGAACTTCACTGGCAGGGAAGTGTCTCCCCCTCCTCCTATTCAAGGAGACGAAGACACCGAGTACGTCATCGAAGACATCCTTGGCCTCTGCAGACATGGCAAAACAACCGAGTGTTTTGTCAATTGGCATGGGTACGGCGCAGCGTATAACATCTGGGAACCCTACGACAATCCCTGAAATGTCGATCACCTCATCGACAGTTATTACCGCCATCACTAGGCCACATTTGTACGCGCGCCGGGACGTAGCGGCTAAAACTGGGGGAAGTGTTACGTACCCGACGTACACAAGTCTCTAAACTTCCCGGGTGGGCAGTTCTGTTCCTACGCAAATAACCCATCGCGTCGCCAGACCACGATATTCACTCTGATGGTCGAGGGAAAACCAGCCGACTACCTTGCCCTAAGTGAACCTTCCCGAACCTTGTGACAGCTTCAAGCACTTTCCCGAATCTACGAAAAAAGGATCGCGACCTTTCGGTCGGCTTCTCGATGCACCGAGACGAATCTGGACCAACAAAGATGCATGACACATCTTTGCCGTCGATCCTCAAAGCCCCCCGACTTCTCGGCGGAGCTTCTCAAATCCGACCACTCACGAAGCGCCTCTGCACGCGTCGCTCGACGTCCGACCCAATGACCCCGACCATGTCTCATTTGTAACTCGGCACTTGTTTACATTTGTTCTGTCATTCCGAGACTTGTCATCGAAATACAATTACCGTTAATTACAAATTGCATAAGTGTCCCAAATTCTCAACAGTCTTTGCCTCGCATTTTCTACCTGTTCATCCACGTTTTGTTTGGCGACACAGTCAAGTGCATGAATTCAATGAGGGAAAACTCCACAACAAAGTCGTGTTCTACTTTCATGTCCATATCTACCTCTGCGCATGATTATGAACATGTCTATGTCTTTGCTCACGCCAATGTCTATGCATGTCTGTTTCTTCGTTCAAACTCAACCATTGTTCTATTCAAACATGTTCTTTGGATGGGCTTTGAAATTAGAGCGATGCTAGTTTGTTTTAGATTTCTTATTGTTTGTGGGAATGTGGTTGTTATTGTTATTGGAATTGTTCACAAATTTCGAAAACATTTGTGGGATGCGATGACATCCTTTTTCATGTGCTTGATTTGGCGAATCACTTTAACCTTGTTTTGAGTCGTGTTCACCCGTCCAAATCGATTACGGTCATGGCTATAGCAAGAAGATGAGGATTAAAGCGAAAATTTGTGTAAGGTAAGAGCGACATTGACAAGGAGAAGAGAGGAAAGAGATTGGATCTAAAAACGTGAAATGAAATAAACGTCTAGTAGAGTGAACGCTCGTTCTTTGAGTTGTCCAAGAAGGCTTCTTAAGAAGTTCCATGAGTCTAGAACAGTTATCCCACGTTGAGATGACTACTTCTGGCCAGCTATCACACTAATGGTGCAAACTAGAAAATTATTCTGCATGCTATGTCCAAGTCATTTCTTTTGTGGACTTGAAGGATATGACACGAGTTTCCATGTCATTCAAGGAAACTCAATTGATGTCTATGAAGGAGTGATCTGGCTTGTATCAGATTAGATCCGATTAGGGATTATCCTAAATCATTGCACATGGTAGGCAGCTCTTCCACCCCCGCCTCAGTCCGTGATGGCCGGGGAAAAACGAAGAAAACATATTGTTGCTCACTGAGCCGGGTTCAAGTCGCTTTGTTTAGGTTCTGAGGTAGCTCCTCGTGTGAGCTTGTTGTGAATGTAGGTCAAGTGAATACAGCTCTGCTCAGCTTTCTTCTCTTGGGCTTTACCCTCGACGTGGCAGGCGGGCACGGCGATTTCGAACTTCCCCTCGCGCGGCTCGACCAGACAGACGAAAGTGGTGTGCGGCAGCACGTCAGACTGGAGCTGGCTCAGCGGCGGCGTCAGGACTTCATGCGCTGCAGCGCACGCAGCAACCCATCAAGCGGACAGTGCTACGTCCGCTGCACTGCCGCGCTGTTCTGCGCAGTCACTATGCGGACCGCAGTCCACTCGGGCATCCATGTCAGCCACATATGCATGAGACATGCTCGACTGTTCAATGGGCAAACCCATTCAAGGAGAGTGAAAACAAGGTTCATTGGAGTACGTGGCTCGCCTCGCCATGTCAGTCTAGTCTCGGTGGGCCAGAATAGTGAGCTGGCATCCGATCGTATCTTCCTCGAGCCACGGAAAGCCACGGCAGCAGGAAACCTGGGGAATTCAGCTGTTGGCGCCGCTCCAGTGCTCATGGGTGCACATTGGCATGCGATGGCATGGGCTGCGTGATGGCTGNTGAAGGAGCTGAAGCGTGGAGTCTCCACTCCCACGCGTGCTTCACTCCGCCATCCACGGTACGGTTGGCAGCAGCAGCTCCAACTGAAGCTCCGCGCAGAGCTGCAGCTCAGAGACAACCAGCCAGACAGCCAGCCGTGCCTGGACGTAGCAGTTGTGTACAAGAGCAGTGGAGGTCCAGATTACTACTAAGGCATTCTCAAAGCAATCCGCAGATTTGGCTCACTTAACCAGTACCTCAACAATCGGCAACTACCAAGCAAACGAAGAAATCAGCAGTCTCGCGCACTAGCAGCTAGATAGTAGCCGGAGATTCTCTTTCAAGGCCATGGCAACACCAGCAGCAGACCAGGACCAAGCTTCACGTTTGGCTCGTGCGGCAGATCAGTCACTCCAGCAGGTATGGCGTCCGTGCTCGTTCGTCCTCCTCCCCTTCTTCACTCTTATCTTTTGGCCTGGTTCTTGAGTTTTGTCTTGTCTATCCCTCTCCAGCTCTGCCTCTTTTTCCACGTCCACCTTATCTTGCTTCCCCCATGACCAACTCACGATGTCATTATTTTCCACTGCGATCGTAACTGGCCCGCCTTGCTTATCCTTTGCACCTTGCAATTTTTTGGGTAACACTTTATTAAATTCTCCATGCTGGCGTATTTTTCTGTCTGCAGGTGCACGTGGCCGTGGAAACCGTTTTTGCAACTGTCGCGCCATCAACACCACCAGTGAAGGGTACGGAGATTGGGCTGGAGAGTGAGGTGGTTGACGAGCGCTTGAGGATGGTGATGGAGAGGAGCAAGGAGCTGAGGGAGAAGCGGGAGAAGTTGAAACAGAGAAGCCAGGAATTGAACGTGCGGATTGAGAGGAACCTGGAGCGGTGGAGGAAGTGCTATCAAGAGAACGACAAGTTTTTTGAGACGGTGCATCAGCTTGCTGGAGAAAGGCAGCAGGGAGAGGAGGGGCTGGTTGTAGAGAAGGTGGAGAGTAAAAGTGAGGAAAGGCGTGGGCAGGAGGTTGCAGTTCAGGAGGTGCAGAAAGTGGACGACGACTCGTGCCTCAAGGCTCTAGACCAGGCCGTGGAGCTCTACACTGAAAACGAATTCATCTACATGTGGAGGGAAGTTCCCCAGGATCAGCAGCAGCAGATCGTGACTCAGCCGCGAGTTTTCAATGACGATACTTCTCTGTGCGCATTGGATCTGACAGCGTTGATGTACACGGAAGACGACTACATCTACATGTGGGGGAGTCAGCAGGAGGTCGAGCGGGTTGAAGCTGTTAGGGAGGAGGTGCCACAAATTCGGCAGCCAACACTGGTGCGGCGTTTCCACGACGAGGCGTGCCTGTGTGCACTAGAGCAAGCCGCAGCCCTGTACACAGAAGAAGACATGATTTATTTGTGCGGGGACCGACAGATGGAATCTGTCGAGGAGATGGCGTCGCCCCAGGTTCAGCAGACCCAGGTGGTGCCGGTGCGTACTTCAGACGAGGAGGCTATCCTTTATGCGCTGGAGGAGGCCGCAGCACTGTACACGGAGGAAGACTATTTGTACTTGTGGGAGGTAAAAGGGGAAGTGGATAACAGCGAAGGTGTAGCTGTGGGACAGCCGAGCGTGTCCCACGATGAGCCTCTTCAGCTGCCAGCGAATAGTGTTGAAGATGGGGCTGTCATTAGCACGGGGAACAGCATCGACGATCGCAGCGAAAGGAACAGGTTGGCCAGTGGTGGAGAAGAGCTGCCTCTGGACCTGATGCTTCGCAGTGGCGAATTTCAAGATGAAGACTTCATCTACTTGTGGAGAGGCCATGAGGTTGGCAAGGAGGAGGAAGTGGAGATGGAGCAAGAGGGGCTGGGTCATGCTGTTGTCCCATCCCGAAGGCCTAGCTTGACACCGACAGACAGTGCATAGATTGAAGTTTCTTGTCGTTGTGGCTTTTGAGAAATCTCAGGTTAGTCATATGTTAGATTCTGCCATAATTATTTGAATTTCATTTCGTTTTCACTAAGTTAGTTTATGATTTTGATACCTTCCTTCTCCTCCTCGCTGAGCTTCACTGTGTCATCCTTCCCACAGATGCAATGCAACCATTCCTTTGCAAGCAGCTGCAGGAAGCAGGCGGGGAGGGGGGGGGGGG
>SZWC01017992.1:16211-27123 GCA_023375785.1 Penium margaritaceum | reverse complement strand
CTGACCAGCTTACTGCGATTGAGGACCCCGTCAAGGAGCATATGCTTATGCTAACCATCCTCTCTGGCCTTCCTAGCAGCTACACTCCTCTCATTTGTACCCTGGACCAGTGTGGCGACAAGCTCTCCCTCAACAATGTGGAGGAGAACCTGCTGTTTGAGGAGGAGCAACACAGGGGAGAGGAGGGCGGAAGCGGACTGGACGTTACCCTCATCACCAACTCTGGTCATGGGGATGGTGCTGCGTCAATGAGGGGCAATGGAGGAGGAGGGAAGAAGAAAGGGAACTGCCACTAATGTAAGAAGCTGGGCCATTGGGCGCGCGAATGCCGGAAGAAGAAGGCAGACCTTGCGGCTGGAGTGGGAGCGAGAAAGCAGTCCGATGCCTCCGCAAATGCAGCAGATTGGGAGAGTGGATTCATGACCACCATCCGGGTCCTGCACGTTGCCGACAACACCGCCTCCTTATGAATCATTGACTTGGGAGCCACGCGGCACATGATGTGTCGCCGGGAGTGGTTCGTCGTCTACACCGCCATTGAGCCTTGTCGGGTGTACATGGGGGACAACCATGTGCAAATGTCGGTTGGGGAGGGTGAGATTGTATTTCTTGCTTCTGTTGAGGGTAGATACATAGAACGTTGTGTGAAGCTGGTACTTCATGTTCCAGGAGTGGAAGCTAGCCTCCTCTTTGTCTCATCTCTTATCTTCAAAAGAATGCAAGTTCGCTTTGAGAATGGTGGCTGCACCATCTCTGCAAGTGCAGGGCGTGTGCTTGCAAAAGCGGACAAGGAGGACAGTCTTTACCATCTCTATGTTAGCTTCAGAGAAGGAAGCCGACTCAGTGTTGGCGGTGAAAGAGGGAAATCACAACATCGGCCTCTGGCACCGTCGGCTTGGTTACCTTGGCTTTGGCGCCACCATCTCCATGCAGCAGATGTGGCCTGGAGCTCAAGGGGGTGAAGCAGGCTGGTGTATCGGCTTGTGAGAGCTGCATTGAAGGAAAGCAAGCCCACTCTCCTTTCACTGGGGAAGGGAAAGGGACAGCTCAGCTTCTCTCACTCGTTCACTCTGATTTGTGCGGTCCCATGCCATCACAATCCTTGTCCAGCAAGTTGTACTTTGTCATGTTTGCTAATGACAAGTCGAGGAAGACGTGGGTGTCGTTCCAGTCTGGAAAGGATGAGTGCTTTGATGCTTTCAAGGTGTGGATTGCTGCTGCACACACTGAAAGTGGCAGGCGGTTGAAGATGTTTTGCACCCATGGCTGAGGAGATTGCCTCTCCAACGACTTCTGCATCTTCCTCAAGTGTCGCGGGATCAAGCACAAGGTCACCCCACCTAGAACATCGCAGCTAAACGGCGTGGCTGAGTACGCAAATCTCACACTCATGGAGCGTTTTTGCAGCATGCTCCAAGACGCGGAGCTCCCACCAATCGTTTGGGCGGAATCGGTCAACGCTGTTGTGTACCTGAAGAATGGAGTTCCACGTACACCGTGCTCCTGATGACACTGAAGGACGCGTGGACGGGATGCAAGCCAACAGTGACGTACCTAAAAGTCTTTGGGTCCATCGCATTCATGCACGCGCCTGCCGGCAGCTGCAACAAGCTTGTCGCAAAGTCGGTGAGGACCGCCTTCCTCGGCTATGACACCATGGGATACCGCCTCTACAACCTCGTCGCACGGAAGATCATCCGCAGCCGTGACGTGGTCTTCCAAGAGGACATGAAGGGCTGGACTTGGAGCCCTACGTCGACAGTTCCACTTACTCCCACACTTGTACCAGAAGTGGGAGAAGTACCGGTAGTAGAAGAGGACGGTGCGGAAGATGGAAGTGACAGCGGCAATGACAAGGAGGTGGAGGGCGCTGAGAAGGAGAAGGAGCTAGTAGCCAAGTTTAATGAGCAGGAGCAGCAAAGCAATGCACAGCAGCTGCCACAAAGGTATGCACGCCTCGATAAAGCTGCAAAGGACAGTAGGGATCAGCTATGGTGGTCCGAGAGGCTCGCAAAAAAGTAGACGCAACAAGGGGAGTGACTGAACCTGTGCAGCGCTTCACCACCAACGGGGTCCTCGGACCTTGAGCTCCTCTTCTTGACCCTCACCAATGACCTAGCCACATTTGTTGAAGCCATGCGCAGTGCCGAGGCGGCAGATTGGCGTGCAGCAGCAGACAAGGAGTATGGTGCGCTCATGTAGAATGGTACCTGGACCCTCAATGAAGCTCCACGCGGCAGCCGAGTGATTGGGTGCTGGTGGAGCTTCAGGTGCAAGCGTGGTGCGGATGGTAAGGTGCTCAGGCACAAAGCACGGCTGGTTACAAAGGGATATGCACAGACCGAGGGTGTGTACTACAATGAAACATTTGTACTTGTCGCAAAGTTCCCATCCATCCGAGCGATCCTCGCTCTTGCTGCTGCTATGGACTGGGAAGTTCACCAAATGGATGTGACGCGTGTATTCATGAATGATGACCTCGAAGAGGATGTGTACATGGACCAGCCAAAGGGGTATGTGGTGGAAGGGAAGGAGGATTTGGTGAGCAAGTTTGTGAAGGCTCTGTACGGCCTGAAGTAAGCACCGCGAGCATTGTACCACAAGATGGATGAGCAGCTGGCTGGGCTTGGTTTGGTGCGCAGCGAAGCGGACCATGCAATCTATGGGCACGTGCAAGAGGCAAATCAGGTCATCATCTTGCGCTATGTTGTTGATCTGCTCATTGCATCTGACTCCAAGTCTCTTTTGGACGATGTGAAGCAGTCCCTTGCTTCCAGGTTCGACATGAAGGACAACAGGTAGAACTCAGTTACTACGTTGGCCTTCTGGTGAAGCGCGACTGGCAGCTGCAGACTTTGGAGTTGTTGCACAGCACGTACGTGAGCAACATCCTCAAGCGCTTGAACATGGCAGGAGCACGCAGAGCTACAACACCACTGGAAGTGTGAGTGAAGCTGAGCATGACGCAGACTCCCCGTGGCATGCAAGAGAGCAGCCGCATGGAGGTAGTGCCGTACCAAACAGCAGTTGAGAGCCTCATGTACGCACCATTCGGCACGCACCTCGACATCAGCCAAGCAGTAGGAGTGCTCAACAAGTTCTGCGCGAATCTGGGCATGCCTCATTGGGAGGCGGTTAAGCGTGTGCTACGCTACCTTGACAGCAGCAACACTCTTTTCCCCACCTTCAACAGCAACAACAGCCCCATCCTCATTGGCTACAGCAACGCAGATTGGGGAGGTGACCTGGACACAAGGAAGTCGACCAGTGGGCTTGTGTTTGTGCTCGGGGGAGGTGCAATCAGCTGGACGAGCAAGAAACAAGAGTGCGTCGCCCTCTCCTCCACCAAAGCAGAGGAAGCCGTGCGGCTGCCCTGAGTGAACCAACAAAGGAAGTTGTGTGGCTGCGTGAGATCCTAGTAAGCCTTGGATAGCAGCAGACCACAGCCACCATCATCAACTGTGACAACATTAGCGCCATTGCTCTGGCCAAGAATGCGGATTTTCACGGCCGCACCAAGCACATCGACCTCCAGTACCACTTCATCCGCGAGCTCGTGGTGAAGCAAATGGTGCACATCAAGATCTGCCCTTCAAGCATGATGTTGGAAGACTTCCTGACCAAGCTGCTGGCAGTGCACCGCTTTTGGTAGCTGAGGGAACAGTGCAGACTTGTGTGATTTGTACTCTCGCAAAGTGGGAAGAATCATGGATATGAGGGTGCCAGAAGTGACGAAAAAAGGTTGCTCAATAAAAATCAGCTGGGAGTTGCAGAGGATGTTTCACAGGTTCCAAAACACTTAATGAAACTCATTTTGGAGTCCGTTTGAGTGAGATATGGATTTCCAAAGTTTGGAGATCATGGGTCGGGTTGAAGTGACGACCTGAGGACTTTAAGCTCAAAAGGCGGCAGAATCATTGTGTGAGAGTGGGTGCTCTCTAGAGATTTAGCCTTGGTGTCTGGAGAGCACAGTCGCAGCGGATGGACTTGGAGATTTCTGGAAGCCAGAGCTGGAAAATACAGGTCAATTAGATTGAACTGAGTACAGGGATTTTATACTAGCCGGCTGGCTAGCCCAGGCCTCAGCCTACTGCTTTCCTAGCTTGCTACGACAAGCTACTTGCACCTAAACTCGGTGCTCTGCTTGTACCTGAACTTGGTGCTCTACTTGCACCTAATGCCTAGTGCAAGAAGTCCCCAAACGTCGATCTTCCAGATCGACGGTCCCTTCTGTCTTTCAGCGAGTCGCCCCGTTGGTCGCGTATGTCTCGCGGCGGTGGGTGCGGTCGCCGTGTTGCACACGCCACCGGAGAATTGCGACCATCGTACGGTCGCATTCACCGGTTTTATTGCAGCTGTTGACCGCGTCCGTCGTCGGAGCTCCCGTCGGGGAGAATCCCTCGGCGGGTGGCGTCACCGATACGCCACTCACCGAGGGCGCCAGCGCAACCCTCGGGTTGCGTATTTGGAACGCGGGCTCACAACTGCGAGCAAAACAGCCCCTTGCGCCAGCGTATTCCACACGCCGGCGCGAGTTTGCTCGCTCCTCCTCCTCCTCCCCCTCGTAGCGACGGTCGAGCAGAGGTGAGCACGACCACTCACATGATTTCTGAAAATCGGAAAAAGGCCTGCATGCCCCCAATACTCAAACGAGGCCCCGAGTCTGCCAAAAAAAAAGGACACCTCGTTACATTCACCCGTCCTGTCGGAGGCGCGACGTCCCGGCGCACCTGAGATTCTCCTAGAGAACAGTGTTGGTACCCCCGACATGGAAGTTGGCCTCTGGCTCCCAAGAGTTATGCTCCGCCGGGTACCCCTTCCACTGCACCAGAAACTCACGCCGTCGTCCCCTCTGGCGGTCCGCCAGAATTGTCTCCACCTCAAACTCCTCACTTCCTTTGACCTGGACAGTAGGAGGTGGAGCTGTCCTGCGACTTTGGAAGAAGGTGTTGGGGTCGCGATAGGCACGAAGCAGGGAGATGTGGAACACCGGATGGATGGTGTAGTGAGCTGGCAGCTCCAGCTTGTATGAAACGGCCGACCGCTTCTCCAAAATGTGGAACGGACCCACCCATCGTGGTTTCAGCTTGGGACTCCTAACTCCCATCAGTTGCAGGTTAGTAGAGTTCAGCATCACCTGATCTCCCACTTGGAACTCCTCCGCAGAGNAAGCAGGGAGATGTGGAACACCGGATGGATGGTGTAGTGAGCTGGCAGCTCCAGCTTGTATGAAACGGCCGACCGCTTCTCCAAAATGTGGAACGGACCCACCCATCGTGGTTTCAGCTTGGGACTCCCAACTCCCATCAGTTGCAGGTTAGTAGAGTTCAACATCACCTGATCTCCCACTTGGAACTCCTCCGCTGAGCGATGTTTATTAGCCTGACGCTTTTGCTACTTCTGTGCTTTCAACACCCGTTGCCGCACCACGTCCCAAGTGGTGGCAAACCCTTCAGCAATCTGCTGCACAGCCGGAAGATATGTTGGTGTAGCAAGGGCGGCTGGGCTCAGTGGCTGGTGGCCGTAGATTACCTCAAATGGTGACTTCCCTGTTGATGCTGACACCGCTGAATTGTAGGCAAATCTTGCCACTCCGAGCTTGTCCTCCCAACCCTCTCCATCCGGTGGGACCTTGCCTCATAGCAGCTGCTCCAATGTCTGGTTCGTACGCTCTGTCTGCCCATCGTTCTATGGGTGGTATGCCGTGGTCAGCTGTACTTGCGTGCCCAGCTTCTCCATGAGATCTCTCTAGAATTGCGAAGTGAAGCGTGGATCGCGATCTGAGACTACCGACTGCGGCACTCCATGTAGCTTGACGACATGACTGAGGAGGAGTTGAGCTGTCCCGGCAGCTATGATACTCTCAGGACATGCAATGAAGTGTGCCATCTTGGAGAACCGGTCCACCACCACCAACACCGTGTTGTTACCTTGCTGCCTCACAGGCAACCCGCCAATGAAGTCAAGCGAGATGTCTGTCCATGGCCTCTCTGGTACAGGAAATGGTTGCAACTACCCTGGTGGCTTGGTCCTCCGCGCCTTGATGCGTTGGCACACATCGCAGCTGCTCACAAACCTCTTACAATCAGTTGCTGAAGGTGTTGCTGATGCTCTTCCAGAGTTCGGGAGTAGACGAGGATGTTGTCGAGGAACACCACCACAAACTGGTCCAAGTGAGGGTGAAAGATTCTGTTCATGAGGCTCATGAATGTTGCAGGAGCGTTGGTCAACCCAAACGGCATCACGAGGTACTCAAAATGACTGTATCGCGTCCGGAACGCCGTCTTCTCCACATCCTGCTCCGCAATCCGGATCTGATGGTACCTCGAGCGCAAGTCAATCTTGCTAAGAACTGCGCTCTCCTCAGCTGGTCAAACAGCTTCTTGACCCTTGGCAGCGGGTACCAGTTCTTGATTGTTACGTTGTTCAGTGCGCAATAGTTCACGCACATCCGCAGCTCCCCTGTCTTCTTCTTCACAAAGAGGACCGGTGCAGCGTAGGGTGACACCGACGGTCTGATGAACCCTTGCTCCGTCAGCTCCTCCAACTGCTTTTTCAGCTCACCCAACTCGTTATCGCTCATGCGATAAGCAGCCCGCACCGTTGGAGTTGCTCCAGGAACAAGCTCAATTTTGTGGTCGATGTCCCACTTTGGTGGTAAACCCTTTGGCAGCTCAGTAGGAAACACGTCACTATAGCTGTCCAACACTCCCTTGATGCCTTCTGACAGCTCTGCTGCTGGTGCTTTCTGCTGCTCTCCCTCTTGTTGCTTTGTCTCTGTTGCCAGCACTTCCACCTGTGCAGCTACTTCCTTCTGCCACACCCACACAAGGTACAGTTGTTCCCCCTTGCACTGACCAAGCTTCAGCTACACGTAACTCAACTGCGGCACCTTGCCTGCCTTAATGTCCTCCTCTGCCCACAACGGCAAAGTGATTTGCTCTCCACTTTTCTTCACTTTCACCTGGCCGCGCACCCAATCCACAGCAAGATTCCACCGGTGCAGCCAGTCACGCCCCAAAATGGCGTCGTAGGTGTCCATCGGGCACGTACAAAAGTTCACATCGCACGACAGCTTGCCCAGACGGATCCTCAGAGGCTTCAGATGCAGTCCGCACTCCAACTCCCCTTGCACCAACTTGGCCGTAGTTGGCTTCCCGGATAGCCGTGCAAGCCCCAACCTCTTTGCAAGCTCGTCGCTGAAGAATGAGTGCGATGCGCCGCAATTCAGCAACGCTTTAATCTTCCGGCGAGTGTGGCGCCCCTCGCCGTCCGCAGAACCAGCCAATAACATTTTGGCTTTCAGGAGGATCCCTGGAACGCTCCCGCTTCCTTCGCTCCGCAGCAATACACTCGGCAGCTCCTTAGTTGTCGAAGGACTTTCGGGGCAAGTGTTCGCTGATGCGGACGAAGCTTTCCCAGCAGATGGCCGCTCGCCACTCACTACTGGTTGCCGTTTCCCTGCTGCTTCTTCTTGCAGTCCTTCTTGTGTTGCCCAGGCTTCCGGCAGATCCAACAGTTCCCACCTCGCGGCTTGCTCTGCTGCTGGCCTCCTTACACTGCGTCGATCTCCATGGGGTCGGCTTGTTGGTGCTGTTCTCGACGCTGAAAATTCTCTTGCTTCTCACGGAAACCCCCTCGATGGTAGCGTAGCGCGTCAACGCGCTCAGCAGTGGCTACCATCGCCTGGAACTCCGTGACGACATTTAGTGCCAGCGTGCGCTGAATTTCTGCCTTCAAACCATCGTGGTATTTGTCTGCCATCTCCGGCTCGCTCATGTTGTCGATCTCCGAGCACAACGCCAAGAAATGGCGTGTGTACTCCTGCACCGAGCCGATCTGCTTCAGCTGCTTAAGCTTGTTACGTGCAACCATGGAGGCGTTCACAAGATCAAATCGATCTCTGATAGCTTGCTCGAATAGCTCCCATGTCGTCGGCACGCGAGAATCAGCTTGCACCGCGCCTTGCTGCCACAACACGGCATGTTGCACAACTGCGTTCCCACCTCCACCTCGAATGGTCAGCATATTCAGCTGCCTCCACCACTCCAATGCTGCTCCACGTAGCACTGTCACCGCGAATGACACACGCACAAGATCGTCCTGTGGAGGGTGACCAAAACCCCAAAGTAGCTGTTCATCGCGAACAACCAGGTCCAAACGCTCGCTCCCTTGACAGAGGGATTGAACGCTTCCAGAGCCTTTGGATTTGGTCTCAGCGGACTCTTTGATCGGGCTGCCCCAACCTGTTCAGCATTAGTCCCGTCTTGCAGGTCAGCCATCTGCCGATTGAGCCGCTCGTTCTCCAGCTTGACGGCTCCCAGCTGCTCTACGATCTGCTGCAGGGCCTGCTCCATGGCTCTAGATAGATTTTAGCCACGGGAGATCCTTTGATGGAATTCGGCAGCGTTTCGGCAGCAATCAAGAAATTTTCTGGCAGCAATTCGGCAATCAGGGACAAAAATCTGACGCCTTCAAAGTGTGTGGGAGTCACTCGTCGTCTCCCACGTGCGCACGGTAGGCCGTGTGGACGATCTAGAAATGTAGAAAATGTTTCCAGAGGTTGGCTCGTGCGTTGGCTTCGAAGTCTGGTCCAGCAATCTCCCTCTTGATCAGCCTCGACGTTGTCCGGCGTAGTCTGTGCCTTCGCTCTTTAAAATTTCGAGAGCTCTGGCAGCGCTTCCGCCCAACACGTGGCTCAGGCCCTGATACCAGATGTGAGAGTGGGTGCTCTCTGGAGATTTAGCCTTGGTGTGTGGAGAGCGCAGTCGCAGCGGAAAGATGGACTTGGAGATTTCTGGAAGCCAGAGCTGGAAAACACAGGTTAATTAGATTGAACTGAGTACAGGGTATTTACATTGGCCCGATGACTAGCCCAGGCCTCAGCCTAGTGCTTTCTTAGCTTGCTACGACAAGCTACTTGCACCTAAACTCGGTGCTCGGCTTGTACCTGAACCTGGTGCTCTACTTGCACCTAATGCCTAGTGCGAGAAGTCCCCGACCGTCGATCGTCCAAATTGACGGTCCCTTTTATCTTTCGGCGAGTCGCCCCGTTGGTCGCGTATGTCTCGCGGTGGTGGGTGCGGTCGCCGTGTTGCGCACGCCACCGGAGAACTGCGACCATCACACCGTCGCACTCACTGGTTTTACTGCAGCCGTTGACCGCGTCCGTCGTCGGAGCTCCCATCGGGGAGAATCCCTTGGCGGGTGGCGTCATCGATACGCCACTCGCCGAGGGCACCAGCGCAACCCTCGGATTGCATGTTTGGAACGCGCGCTCGCAGCTGCGAGCAAAGCAGCCACTTGCGCCGGCGTATTCCACACGCCGGCGCGAGTTTGCTCGCTCCTCTTCCTCCTCCCCCTTGCAGCGATGGTCGAGCGGAGGTGAGCGCGACCGCTCGTACGATTTCCGAAAATCGGAAAAAGGCCTGCATGTCCCCAATACTCGAACGAGGTCCCGAGTGTGCCAAAAAAAAGGGACACCTTGTTACACATTGGCCAGGACTGCCGAGAGCGGCCTTTAAGGAGAAAAGAGGACTGGAGGACCTCCAGGAGACCTCAAGGAAGGATCAATCCATGATTATTGGCCGTGCAGGTCGTACGAGGCATATTCTCATGTGTGACAAGGTGACTGCCGCTCATCCCGCTAGGGTAGGAGTGTGCTAGAGGGTTAACTTTGACAAAAATGGATCTCAGTGTTCCCTTGGCAAAATGACTCAAGGCTGCACAACCACACCCAAAGCTACACAACCACACCCAAAGTTGCTTAACCATGCCCAAAGTTGCACAACCACACCCAAAGATGCAAAACCACACCCAAAGCTGCACAACCACACCCAAAGCTGCAGACCCACACCCAAAGCTGCACAACCACACCCAAAGCTACACAACCACATCCAAAGCTTCACAACCACAACCAAAGAGGATCTTTGCTATGGTGTGCATGATTGCCACTAGAGTTTGCCGGATAGTGCCACACGTAGGTGCTGCCAGAATAGGCACTCGCATGTGTCGATTCACAGGAGATGAGAACTGTGCCAAATGCACTCTTGTCGTCATATAGGGTTGTAACTTCTGAAACTCTGTGCAAAGCCTTTCTGAGTTTACAGCCCCATTGCATGGAATACACTCTTTTTCTCATAGAAAGCGACTTGCTAAGGTGAAAAAAACCCACATCGTTGCATCATCCTTCAAAATTCTTACGTCACATATCCCACGCACAGTCTCATGTTCCACACAATGTTTCATGTCCCACACATTGCCTCATGTCCCACACACTGTCTCATGTCCCACACACTGTCTCATGCTTCTCGTCCAGGACTGCAGGTGGTGGTGGGGGCACTGTGGTCATCAACAAACAATGCCAAAGGGTGGCTCTCCTTTAGGATCCTCAAAGGTTAACTCCTCCCTACTGCCAATGACCACTCCTCAAAGGTTCATCTCCTCCCTGCTGCCAATGATCAGTCCTCAAACTACTTCATCGCTTTGCATGCTTCCCCATACTACCCCATACTTCTCCATACTTCTTCATACTTCCCCATGCTTCCCCATACTTCCCACTTCCTCATACTTGTCCATACTTGTCCATACTTGTCCATATTTCCCCATGCTTCTCCATTCTCCTCCTAGATTTAGTCCCTCAGGAGGGGGACCATTCCAAGGAGGGGAGTACCCCTTCCCCTCCTCCCCGTGCTCCTTGAACAAAACGAAGCCGCACAGTTGCACCTGAGCTTGAAGAAGTAGCATCCACCAGGCTCACTACCCAAAGTTGCGAGAGTGCTACCAGATGGTCTCCCACACACCCTGCATTCAGGGTACATTTGCGGCGGCAACACCGACCGTGTGAGTTAAGGCCCCCATCCCCTGATCGCGACATCCTTCATTCCCCCCCCCCCCCCCCCCCCCCCCCCCC
>SZWC01017992.1:0-16066 GCA_023375785.1 Penium margaritaceum | reverse complement strand
CCCCCCCCCCCCCCATTCCACCAAGGCGTTTTGAGCCCCAAGGGGTTTCCCATGTATAGAGACGCACATGTCCGCCCAATCCAGCTCCTACCCCTTGTGCTGTACGATCAATGACACAGTAGGGTGAATGTTTCTTAGAAGTTTTCAAAACATCTAAGACATGTTTACCCTTTGGAGTCCGACACGTAGGCCCACTTCGGCTCCTCCTTCCTATGCTGGGACATCGATAATAGTCCTCCTACGCCAAACGTTGGACTTGTACGACGTCCCCCCTCCCATGTCCCACTGTCGCTGGCATGCCTTTAGCGTCTTCCCAGCTTGCCTTGAGCCTAGCGGGGCCTTAGGCAGCTGCCGGCGTAGCTTGGAAAGAGTACGAATCCACCAGCTGGTTGAACTTGTGGCCCACGCAGTGGGACCCAATCCGAGGGAACAAGGCAAATTTTGCATAGAGTTCCACGCCCTCATTTGTCACATGTGCACCCACTCCACATCCACCCTCCCCTCCCTCCCCGCATTTGGTCCACCTCCAGACGTGAAGCCTCCATGACCACCATCGCTCTCATCCCCTTACTCAACGTCCAACCCATGTGCGAAGGGGTAGTGTGGTCAGCATCGTTGTTGGAGGTGTCATCGTCCAAGTGCTGGTGAGCTAAATGCATGCCCAAGTGCTCGCAAGCTCAACGCATGTCCAAGTGCTCACAAGCTAAACGCCTGTCAAAGTGCTTGCGAGCTAAACGCATGTCCAAGTGCTCGCAAGCTAATCACATGGGCAAGTGCTGGTGAGCTAAATACATGTTGAGGTGCTTGTGAGCTAAACACATGGGCAAGTGCTCGCGAGTTAAACACATGGGCAAGTGCTAGCGAGCTAAACGCATGTCCAAGTGCTGGTGAGCTAAATACATGTTGAGGTGCTTGTGAGCTAAACACATGGGCAAGTGCTCGCGAGTTAAACACATGGGCAAGTGCTAGCGAGCTAAACGCATGTCCAAGTGCTGGCGAGCTAAACACATGGGCAAGTGCTGGTGAGCTAAATGCATGTCCAAGTGCTGGTGAGCTAAACACATGTCCAACTACTGGCAAGCTAAACGCATGTCTAAGTACTTGTGAGCTAAACACATGGGCAAGTGCTGGTGAGCTAAATGCATGTCCAAGTGCTGGTGAGCTAAACACATGTCCAACTACTGGCAAGCTAAACGCATGTCTAAGTACTTGTGAGCTTAACACATGGGCAAGTGCTGGTGAGCTAAACGCATGTCCAAGTACTTGTGAGCTAAACACATGTCCAAGTGCTGGCAAGCTAAATGCATGTCCAAGTGCTCGCAAGCTAAACACATGTCCAAGTGCACGCAAGCCAAACACATGTCCAAATGCTCATGAGCTAAACACATGGGCAATTGCTAGAGAGCTAAACGCACGTCCAAGTTCCTGGTGGATGGGGGAGTCTAGTCCTACGAACGGGTCCGTCCGGGCCTCCCTACCTGCGGTCCGGTCTCCGGCTGCTGACGATCCTGCCATCGTGGCTGTGGGTTCACTAGCCTCATAAGTCCCCTCTGACACACCTGATCCTGTGCTTGTGTCAGACCCACCTGGCACACCTGATCCTGTGTCCGTGTCAGACCCCTCTGGAACGCCTGATCCCATACGAGTTTTGGTCCCCAATGACACACCTGATCCGTACGGGTGTCAGACCCCTTGGCCACATCTGGTTCCGTGCCAGTGTCGGTCCCCCTTAGTACACCTGATCTCGTACGAGCATCAGTCCCCTCTGGCACACCGGATCCCGTGCCAGCATTAGTCCCCTCTGTCACACCCACTCCCATGCATGCACCTATTTCACTTGCGGCTATGGCCTCGCAGCCTTCTCTGCCGCTTGAGGTGAGCACCTCTGCATCGGACTACTCTCGCAAGCCCATTGGTTGTCTCTGACTATTGGCCTCTAGGGCTCAGTGGACTGCTGACTAAGCGCCTAGACGTCCGACGCGTGCTGTTTAGAGTGGCGAGCTTGGCACGAAGGCCCTTGGCCTGAGTGTCCAGGCAGACTACACTGAGGTGCATCCAACATGTTGGTCTCCCAAGATTTTGTGATTGCTAGCGATGTCGCAGCAAACCTTGTGGTGGTCAGACCGAGTTCGGAGGCATGTGTCTTAGCCGAACGAAGCTCTCCCTCGACGATGCCTGATCCAGGCATGTTGAAGGAAGCACTCCCAGCTCACGATGAAGACTTGTGGCATGCTGCTTGTGAGGATGAGCTGAGAGCCATCTGTGAGCACGGGATCTACGAGCTTGTCGACCTCCCGCCACGGCGGAAGGCTGTACATGCCAAGTAGGTCTTTTGCAAGAAGGTGAAGCCTGATTGCACACTGGATTGCTACAAGGCTCGCTTGACGGCCAAGGAATTCTCGCAAATTGAGGGTGTAGGTTTCACTGACACCTTTGCACCAATTGGTCGCATGACCACTTTTCGCGCTTTGTTCGGGTTTGTTGCTCAACACGACTGGGAGCTACACCAGATGGATGTGAACAACGTGTTCCTCCAAGGCACCGTAGAGGAGGAGATCTACATGGTTCAGCCACCTGAATTCGAGGTCGATCACAAGGTCTGGCGCTTGCGCAAGGCCTTGTATGGCCTGAAACAGTCACCCAGGTGCTAGAACTTGGAGATCACCGGCACACTGACACGTGCCGGTTACGTGCAGAGTGACGCGGACCCGTCCCTCTTTCTCAGACGGACAACTGAGAGCCTCACCGCCATCCTGGTCTACGTGGACGACCTCCTAATCACATCTCCTTTAATGGGGGCCGCGAAGGAGGCCAAGGGAATCCTTTTGGTTGCCTACAAGATGAAGGACCTTGGTCCTACAGTTGTGTTTTTTGGAATGGGGATCTTGCGTGATCGTCTACGACGGGCACTCTTGTTGCATCAGCCACGTTACGCCTATGTTGTGGAAGAGCGGTTTGTTGACCTCCTTGGTGCAATCCCCACAGCCTCCACCCCCACTACACTTGACAGGTAGGGTGCTCTGAAGGTGGATCATCCAGTAGAGCCGGGGGAGAAATTGGATGTGACCCTGTACTTATGCCTGATTGGCTCTTTGATATACTTGGCCACTACCACACAACCCGACGTTGTCTTCTCCATCAACCTCCTTGCACAGTTCTCACAATTTCCTCAGGTGAGAGCCTTTCATGCGGCTGTGCGAGTGGTACGGTACGTGGTTTCCACACCCTACCTTGGTCCCTCCTTTTGACGAAAATGTTCGGTGGTAGTCAACGGCTACACAGACATTGACTGGGCGTGGAGTCTTGATGGGCGCAGTTAGACAAGCTACGTGTTCTTGCTTAGTGGCACCGCTGTGTTGTGGTGCAGCGGGAAGTAGGGTTGTATTGCACATAGCTCATCAGAGGCTGAGTATGTTGCTCTTGGGGCTACGGGTGCTGATGCGGTGTGGCTACAGCGTTTGTTTCGTGAGTTGCGTCAGTCGGTGCCTTGCGTCGTTTTGCGCTATGACAACAAGAGTGTTGTCACCATTACACATAACTTTGGTGTGTTTCATGCACGCACAAAGCACATTGCTGTTGAGCATCACTTTGTGCATGATCTTGTGGAGAAACAGGTGATCTCCGTCATCTGGGTCGGCAGGGACATGCAGCAGGCTGACTTCTTGACCAAGGCACTTGCGCGCAAAATGTTCATGGTGGCCATTCGTTCTGTCAAGCTTCGACCCTTGCCTGAGAGTGGCTGAGAGTGGGGTGTATGAGCATGGAGTTTTGAGCATCTTGTTGCGCACTCGTGTCAGTTTTGCACGTGTATGGACATGTGTACCATCAGGTCATGGGGGAGTGTTGTGATGTGAATCGTCACCGTCTCTTTGAACAGCTTACGGTGACCACTCGGCCGTGTCCATGCTTGTGCACATCTATGATGCAGATGCAGCCAACGCTGGGGCACCGAGGAGTGGTGGCTCCACCCACCAGCCGCTACCAGAAAGCTGCCACGACATCCTAAGTGCTTGCCCGATGCTTTGTGGTTTTCCTGCAGACAGCAGAGTTTTCTCGGTGGACTGGCTCTCGAGCCCGATTTGCATGTTTTGCATTCTCTGTCCACTGATTGATGATGGACTTTTGCATGTGACCAGTCATAGCATCTAGCTTGAGATTCTGCATCTCTAGGTTTAGACGGTGTTGCGTTTGGATACATGTGCGTAGAGTTATGGTCAAAACAATGGTTTTTGGCCAGTTATATGACAAACTGACACTGTCGCGTGCGTCACCCGCTTTGCGCCGCGGCAGCTATTTATGTTTTGTGCTTTTCAGTTGTCATTCCTCTCTGCATTACTAAGCTATTGGAGCTCATGAGACTTTGCTCGTCTCCCTAGCCAATTTCTTGTTGTTTCTTGCACCTGCTTGCTTGCTAGTGCGGCACCAAACTGGACAGTGTCGCCACGTCAGTAGCAGCAAGGCTAGGAAGCTTCCTAGTAGTTTCTCAGCTACCACCAGGGCATAATGGACAAGGGGATGAAATCGAACTGAACAAGATTTGTGCAAAACCAAAGTCAGTGATCTGCCTTGATCATTGTCTTAAATGTCCGTCTTGAGACCACTGACCAGAGCCACGGGATAAGTGAAAGAACCAACAAATATGGAGAGTGACACATATCGCGGAATCAAAACCCAGCCGGCTAGGAGGGGTCGACATCAGTTGTACAATGCTTCAGAAGCAGCCTTGGCATGACTGCGTTCATTCTCTGACATGAATTTCTCTGGTGAGGTTTTATGGAGTTGCATCTTGTGTTCATCCATATCTTGGTGGGATCCGAGAGTCTCACACTCAAAAAATGAAATTCATGAGAAATGTTACTGGATAATAGCGGCAGCCGGTGTTCCGCTTGTCTTAACTCTTTTGATCCCATTTGAACTCGCGGATGATTCGAGAACCAACTTCGTCTTCAATACCTTGAAGGAGCACACGATCATGATTGGTGTTGCATATGAACCATAAGGACCTCACTCTTCTCCATCGTTACATTGCCTTTCATTTAACACATTTCCGTTGGACTGAACCATGGTCGTCTTAAGAATCCACTAAATTTGAACATAACAATGTCAAACACTCACATTGCCAATGTAGTAAGGTATGCTACAAAGAATTTTCATGCTTATTAAAGCACAAGGGCGACAAAGGCACTTTGGCCAAACAGTCTTATCACTTTTAGCTCGCAGTCTTCCCCTCCCTCCCTCTCCATCATGTCTCATGGCACATGATCAATGACTCTTCCCAAACTCCCCTGCATCTGCCTCACGAGCTTCATATGTGATCCATACAACTCATGTAGAACCTCAATCAAGCATCGCCCACTCCCCCTCTCCATCCCTCAAGCTTATCGCAACCTATCCTTGGAAAGAAACATAAACGTTTCCTAATGGTGTTGCTATTGACGTGGCAATGCTGTTGGGTCTGCACTCACGTTGTCTACCAAGTCAAACGCACAACCAGAAACGGTCTTGCTATGGAGATAGGCATAGTCTCGATAGCAACCACAATACACATAGAGATGGGAGCTGAGAGGTACATGGCATAAATAGCTGTCGTGGCACATGCCATACGTTGTGCATTCTACCAGTGCATGTGGTGGTTGGCAGCAGCACAAGAAAAGCGTGACAACATTCTCTAGCACTAGATGTTGGTCGTATCTTGTTTTTTGAATGTGATATGCATGTGGCACACAATTCTACAAGCACACCACCAACGCAGAGCGGAGGGGCTCTAAAGACGCAATGTCATAGTTGTCCCATCCATTAACTTTCGGTGTATCACAATTTCACCATGTGGCATGCATGTGGAATGCCATGCACCATGCATGCCGCAAGAGTGTGCTGCTTTGTAGCAATAGACAACTGTCATGCTCCTGGAAGAGAAAACCCTCATAAATGCAACTTCACTCAAGTTGGCGTGGACAATGTTGTGCTGGTTGTGTACATAAGGATTTGCAATGTCTCGTGTAAGTTGCAATTGCATGCTGTGGCTCAAGCTAGTGAAAGAGCGCAATCATTATGTTTAGCACCAAATGAAGGCCATTTTAGATCTTTTTCCATGTTGGATGCATTAAAGACGTCAACAATCAAAGAAGAGAGCTGCATGCCCCAGCTCTTGCCAACCAGATTTTGCATGGATGCACACATCCACGACTATTGATGTCTACAAAGTTGTGTCCACAGTATGTCAATGTTACATACCTGACGTACACGAGTCCCTAAACTTTCCAAGTGGGCATTTCTGTTCTTACACAAATAACCCATCGCGCCGCGGGACCGCGATATTCACTCCGACGGTCGAGGGCAAACTGGCCGACTGCCCCGCCCTCAGTGAACCTTCCCGAACCTACTGCCAGCTTCTACCACTTTCGCGAATCTACGCCAGAAGTATCACGACCTTTCAGCCAACTTCTTAACGCACCGCGACGAATCTGGATTTATGAAGATGCATCTTCGTCGTCGATTGTCGAAGCCCCCCGACTTCTTGAAAGAGCTTCTTGAATCCAAGCACTCATGACGCGCCTCCGCACACGTCGCTCAACGTCCGACCCAATGACCCCGACTATGTCTCATTTGTAACTCGACACTTACATGTATGTGTTCTGTCATTCCGACACTTGTCATCGAAGTACACTTACCGCTAATTACAATTTGCTCAAGTGTCCCAAATTCTCAACTGCCTTTGCCTCGCAACTTCTACCTGTTCACCATCCATGTTCTGTTTGGTGTAACACTTGGTATCAGAGCACAACGGTGCTGGAGAGGCATCTGACAACTTCACTCATCG
Source organism: Penium margaritaceum (assembly GCA_023375785.1). NCBI lineage: Eukaryota > Viridiplantae > Streptophyta > Zygnematophyceae > Desmidiales > Peniaceae > Penium > Penium margaritaceum. The sequence continues at coordinate 9,246 of SZWC01017992.1, read as the reverse complement.
AGAGGACTGCCTCGCACAAGCCGTTAGTGCATCTCACACGTGAAGACTTCTCAGACTTTGCGGCTACAACGTGAGGCAAGCGAGCGCACCCGACGACCAGCTGCGGGTCTTTGGTGATGACTTCAGCGATGGAGGAGTAGAACATGCCCATAAACGCGAACCCTGAAGCGGTAGCAAACGCTGGTGTGGCAGGCTCTGTGGCAGCTAGCTCAACTCCGACGGCTCCAACGGCCACCCCGGCCGTGGATCCGACGGCAGTGAATCAGCCGGCCCTATCGGTAGCCTTGACGTCAAGAATCGGGACGACATGTGGCACTAGACGACAGGCGCAGATCAACAAAGAACTGGCAAACCGTATCTTCACGGTTGAGGGAATCAACAGCCATCTCCTCAAATAGCTCAATGTCGCAATGGAGGCTCTTCGCAATGCGAGTGCATGAGAAGTGGTGCTCGTCGAGAGAAATTCCCAACTCTCGAGCGAACCAAAAATTTGTCCGGCTCCACCGGAACCGTTCGATCCTGCAAACTCAAAAGGAACGACGGTTTGGAAATGGCTGGCAAGTTTATAGGTGTACTTCACCACTGTTGGGGTCAACGAGGATCGAAAACTGACCTCACGGCCACGCTTCTGCGTGGCACGGTACTAAGTTGGTGGTCTGATCTAAAGGCCATCCAACAGCAAGAGGAGACTAGCGAGGCCTCATCAACGGCCATCGGCGCCGTCTCATATCGCCCACCGTAGGCGTTCTACCCTTGGAGCAGATCAACCCACAATGGCAAGATGCACTGACGCCAGCAACCAAATGGAAGGAATTCTCGCGTGTTATACTTACACAATTCGGATGCCTAAACGAGAAGTCTGACGCTTGGTAAAAGCTTCAATATCTACGTTAGCAGTCCAGCGTGACAAGGTATACGCGGAGATTCCGTGAGATCATCACCGGAGCAGACATCGCCCTCGACGAACTGTATTTCCACTACAACAATAGCCTCAAGCGAGAGATCCGGTGAGCGGTCGCCATTTTCGGCATCCAAAACGACTTACCGCAGATGGTTGCAGTAGTATCGATAGCACCGGCTACAACGTTTGGATTTAGGAATCCTACGGCTGGCAACCTGCTAACCATAACAATTGTGAGAACGGAAAGAACTAGTCGGCGGACTCCTGGACTCTGATGGAAGTGGACGCCGTCAACCAGAAAGATACATAAACCTGCTACAACTACGGATAGGTTGGGCACATTGCTCGCAACATCCAAAGCAAGCAGCAGGCCAAAAAGGGGGGGAAGTCGCAGAGAAATGAGTCTTGAAACGGCAAGGGGCAGGAGTGAAAGGCGCGACTCTTGTGTGTGAGGAGCGATCTACGCCAAACAATCACCCGTCTGAACAGTCTACAACACCGCAAAGAGTTTCCAAGATGCCAACTTTGACGAGGGGTACGAAGACGACCTACCGGCGATATTGCTTAAAGTTGAGCCTTGAGGATGCAAAAGTCGCAGAATGGTAATGACATTATTGAATGGAGAAGCCTCACACAGCTTTGTGAGTAGCGACATGGTTCGTAAACTGGGTTTGCAGACCGAATCAACGGTGTTTGAAGGAAAGACCGTTGACGAAAGTTTGTAGATACGGAGAATCCAAGAACCACGACGACTATAAGTGGGAGATCTGGGGGATGTAATGGTCTAGAAGATGTGCCCAATGAGTGACCACATAATCATCCTCAAACATGACTACCTGTACCAGCATAATCCGCAGGTTGACTGGAATAGTGGCGACGTCTACGTGGAAATTGAGAGCGCCAAGCGACACCTTCCGTGCGTGGGGCGGAAGACGACAGTAGAAACAACAGAGGTGGAAGCAGTAGAGGAAGCCATGGTGGACGAAAAGCGACAATCTCTGGAGCCGATACCACTCAACGTGGCCAAGCACTGCATGCAACAAGGAGCCCGTGCGTGGCTTGTACATCTCGTGCTAGTAAAGGGAGCGGAAGTGGGAGCAGCTGCCTCATCGGCCTCATCAGCCTCATCCGCCTCATCCAGGTTCGTGATGGTACCCAAAGAGATTGCACCACTCGTCTAAGAGTTTGCGAACGTCTTGCCCGATCAACTTCTAAAAACCTTACCTCCTCATCGTGACATCCACCGTTGCATCAAACTGAAGCCGGGCAACAGACCTAGGGTTCAAGGGGCTCATCAGATGAGCAATCACGAGCTGACAGAACTAAAAAAACAACTTGACGAGATGCTCGGTCAGGGGTTCATCCATCCATCCACGTCACCATACGCCACACCCATGTTATTTGTAAAAACGAAATGTGGCGAGATGCGGATATGCGTGGATTACCGGGCGTTGACGATGCCACCATGAAGAGCCACTACCCTCTTCCCCGAGCTGATGAGATTTTCGACCAACTTGGAGAGGTTCGAATCTTTAGGAAAATCAACTTGTGCAACGGTTGTCACCAGATATGCGTGGCAGACGCTGACATCGTGAAGACGGCGTTCTGAACTCGCTACAGGCATTTCGAGTTAACGGTTATGCAAGTCGGAATTACAAATGCTCCAACGACGTTCATTACGGCAGTAAACAACATTTTGCACCCGTACCTTGACTATTTTGTTGTGGTATGTCTCGACGATATTCTGGTGTACAGCCGCATCCCCGAAGAGCACGATGGACATCTCTGACAAGTCCTCAATGTTTTGCAAAAAGAGAAACACATTAGCAAACAATATAAAGACAACTTTGGTTGTCGTTCGATCGAGTTTTTGGGTCACGTCATGAACGGCGGACGGATCGCTATGGGTCCAAAAAAAGCGGAAGCAGTCACTGAGTGGCCGACACCAACCAACGTCCGAGACATTCAAGTATTCCTCGGATTCTGCAATCACTACCAGCACTTCGTACGAGACTACACCCTAGTGTCAACACCTCTCTCCAATATCACTCGAAAAGAAAATGAGTGGAGGTGGAGAGACAACGAACAAGAAGCGTTCACCGCTTTACGGTACGCTCTGCCCTTGGTGGCAGCCCTACGCTTAGCCGATCCAACGATCGGCTACGTCATAGCAACGTGTGCTTTAGATTGAGCCATCGGAGCGGTCCTCCTACAAGACCAGGGTAACAGCAAGCAACCAATCGTATACATATCAAGAAAGCTGCAGGGACCGGAACTCAACTACGCCATACACGAGAAAGAGATGCCGGTGGTCGTACATGCATTCAAGACATGGCGGTGCTATCTTGAAGGCCGCCGATGCATCGTACGCACTGACCACCACGCGCTAAAGTATTCGAAGACGCAGCCGAACCTCATTCGACATCAAACCCAATGGATGGAGTTCCTCGAATCCGGGTTCGACTACAATATCGAGTACTAGCCAGGAAAAACCAATCCGGCGGACGCACTCAGCCGCCAACCAGATTTAATGGCCAAAGCAGTGACACTACAGTTGCAACAACATCTGTATCTTGAGCAGATGTCCGCACGAGGCTACGACAAGCATAGTGGATACGACAATGCAAAATCCTGGTATGAAGCACCCTATTGGCGCTGACGCTTCACTCGCCAAGTGGTCGTTCCTCCGAACGACGAGCTCCGCCGCATGCTACTCGAGGAGTGCCACGACACAAGTCCAGGTGGCAATTTGGAGAAGACAAGATGCTGAAGAAGCTGGCGAAACAGTACTAGTGGGACAAGATGCAATCCGACGTGACCAACTTCTACAAATCCTGCGACACCTGTCAGCAACAAAAATCATGTCGCACGCGGCCACTCGGACGTTTCTCACGCAAACTGATGACTCGCTATGGTAGCAAAATTCAGCTTTCAACAACGTTTCATCCTCAAACCAACGGACAAACCAAGCGCACCAATCAAACGCTCGAGCAGCTTCTCCGAACAGTGTGCGAACCCCACGGGACTGATTGGGCCCAAAAACTCCCAACCGCTGAAATCGCTTACAGCTTGGCGATCTCCACAACCGGTAAAACTCCATTTGAAGTGGTGTATGGGAGACTTCCCGCCACACCGGCAGGACTACAAAGCCAGAGAAGAATTCCCGTGGTTGACGTCCAACGCCGCAACTTCACCACCATCTGGGAGGAAAGACGGCAGATGCTCGCCAAGACGCAAGCAGCGGTGAAGCGAGAAACTGACCGATATCGCAACGACGATGTATTCACGGTTGACGATCGAGTCCTCCTAAACTCAGCAAACATCATGTGAGGAGTCGGCTGTTCAAAGCTCAAACCCCGATGGTCGGGACCGTTTGAGATCGAGCGCATGCAAACCCCTGTGGTTGCGCGACTCAAACTTCCCGACACCATGCAAGTTCATCCGGTCTTCCACATCAGCAAACTCAAGCACTACCAAGGCCCCGGAGAAAACTTCAGGCAGGGATGTGCCTCGCCCTCCTCCTATTCAAGTGGACAAAAACACCGAGTACGTCATGGAGGACATCCTTGGCCTCTGCAGACACGGCAAAACAACCGAGTATTTTGTCAAGTGGCATGGCTACGGCACCGCGCATAACAGCTGGGAACCCTACGACAACCTCCGAGACGTAGATCACCTCATCGACAATTATTACAGCCGTCACCGGGCCACATTTGTACGTGCGCTGGGACGTTACGGCTACAAGTGGGGGAAGTGTTACGCACCCGACGTACAGGAGTCTCTAGACTTTCCGTGTGGGCATTTCTGTTCCTACACAAATAACCCATCTTGTCGCGAGACCGCGATGTTCACTCCGACGGTCAAGGGAAAATTGGCCGACTGCCTTGCCCAAAGTGAACCTGCCCAAACCTTGTGACAGCTTGAACCACTTTCCCCAATCTACGACAGAAGGATTGCGACCTTTAGGTCGACTTCTTCATGCACCGAGACGAATCTAGATTAACAAAGATGCATCACACATCTTCGCCGTCAATCCTCGAAGCCCCCTGACTTCTCGCTTCTCAAATCCGACCACTCACGAAGCGCCTCTGCTTGCGTCGCTCGACGTCCGACTCAATGACCCCGATTACGTCTCATTGGTAACTCAGCACTTGTTTATATCTGTTCTGTCATTCCAACACTTGTCATCGAAGTACAGTTACCGTTAATTACAAATTTCTCAAGTGTCCCAAATTCTCAACAGTCGTTGCGTCGCAACTTCTACATGTTCACCATCATGTTCTGTTTGGCGTAAGAGTCAAGTGCATGAATTGAATGAGGGAAAACTCCACAACAAAGTCCTGTTCTACTCTCCTGTTTATATCTGTTCACCATCATGTTCTGTTTTCCCACGCCAATGTCTATACATATGTCTGTTTCTTTGTTCAAACTCAACCATTGTTGTCCTCAAATATGTTTCTCGGATGGGCTTTGACATTAGAGCGATATCCATGTGTTTTAGATTTCTTGTTATCTTTCGGAATGTGGTTGTTATTGTCAGTGGAGTTGTTCACTAATTTTGAAAATATTTGTGGGATGCGATGACATCATTTTTGTTGTGCTTGTTTTGACAAATCACTTTAACCTTGTTTTGAGTAGCGTTCACTCGTCCAAATTGATTGCGGTCATGGCTAGAGCAAGAAGATACGGATTAAAGGGAAACATTTTGTGAGGTGAGAGGGAGATGGACAGGTAGAAGAGAGGAAAGAGAGTGGATCTAAGAACATGAGAGGAAATGAACGTTTTGTAGAATGAACGTTCGTTCTTTGAGTTGTCCAAGAAGGCTTCTTAAGAAGTTCCATGAGTCTAGAGCGTTTATCCCACGTTTGGAGGACTAATTTTGGCCGCCTATTGCACTAATGGTGCAAGCTGGAAAATATTTCTGCATGCTATGTCCGATTCAATTCTTTTGTGGACTTAAAGGAAACGACAGAGGTTTCCATGTCATTCAAGGAAACTCAATCCATGTCTATGTAGGAGTGATCTGGCTTCTATCCCTAATCATTCCACATGGTAGGTAGCTCCTCCACCCCCGCCTCAGTGCGTGATGGCTAGAGAAAAACGAAGGAAACATATTATTGCTGGGTTCAAGCTGCTTTGTCTAGATTCTGAGGTAGCTCCTCGTGTGAGCTTGTTGTTACTGTAGGTAAAGTAAATACAGATCTCCTCAGCTGTCATCTCTTCGGCTTTACCCTCGACGTGGCACGCGGGCAACGGCGATTTCGAGCTTCCCCTCGCGCGGCTCGACCAGACAGACGAAAGTGGTGCGCGGCAGCACGTCAGACTGGAGCTGGCTCAGCGGCGGCGTCAGGACTTCATGGGCTGCAGCGCACGCAGCAACCCATAAAGCGGACAGTGCTACGTCCGCTGCACTGCCGCGCTGTTCTGCGCAGTCACTAAGCGGACCGCAGTCCACTCGGGAATCCATGTCAGCCACATATGCATGAGACATGCTCGACTGTTGAATGGGCAAACCCATTCAAGGAGAGTGAAAAGAAGGTTCATTAGAGTACGTGGCGCGCCTCGCCATGTCAGTCTAGTCCGGTGGGCCAGAATGGTGAGCTGGCTTCCGATCGTATCTTCCTCGAGCCACCGAAAGCCACGGCAGCAGGAAACCTGGGGAATTCAGCTGTTGGCGCCGCTCCAGTGCTCATGGGTGCACATTGGCATGCGATGGCATGGGCTGCGTGATGGCTGGCCTGCATGAGGCATGGATTGGGCCTGCAATGGTTTCGCTCGCCTCAGAAAGTCCATGTGGGCTGGCCAATGTCCATTGCCTCCTTGAAAAATCAACTCCCACACCAGCGCATGCTTCCAAAACGAAAACCTCGTCCGCTGCACTCAATTTCGACGCACTTTTCATTCTCGGGACTGTAAAACCGCTAGGTTAAACGCGTGTTACAGGTGGTTTGCTGAGGAGCAAACGGAATAGCTAAAAGAAAGCGTTCAAGTCTCGTCAAGGGTGTTGCAATACCTCATGCTTTGTTCCCTGTCGGTCCGAGACTTTCGCCGCCTCGTTTTCATTTCCCTTGAGCGCTGTTTTGGATGACAAACCCTGTCCACGATCCCATACCACGCCGTATGATTGCATGAAGCACAATACAAACAAATACAAGAACACAATGAAAACATTTCAGATTGTAGCGAATCTGAAGGAGCTGAAGCGTGGAGTCTCCACTCCCACGCGTGCTTCACTCCGCCATCCACGGTACGGTTGGCAGCAGCAGCTCCAACTGAAGCTCCGCGCAGAGCTGCAGCTCAGAGACAACCAGCCAGACAGCCAGCCGTGCCTGGACGTAGCAGTTGTGTACAAGAACAGTGGAGGTCCAGATTACTACTAAGGCATTCTCAAAGCAATCCGCAGATTTGGCTCACTTAACCAGTACCTCAACAACCGGCAACTACCAAGCAAACGAAGCAATCAGCAGTCTCGCGCACTAGCAGCTAGATAGTAGCCGGAGGTTCTCTTTCAAGGCCATGGCAACACCAGCAGCAGACCAGGACCAAGCTTCACGTTTGGCTCGTGCGGCAGATCAGTCACTCCAGCAGGTATGGCGTCCGTGCTCGTTTGTCCTCCTTCCCTTCTTCACTCTTATCTTTTGGCCTGGTTCTTGAGCTTTGTCTTGTCTATCCCTCTCCAGCTCTGCCTCTTTTTCCACGTCCACCCTGTCTTGCTTCCCCCATGACCAACTCACGATGTCATTCATTTCCACTGCGATCGTGACCGGCCCGCCTTGCTTATCCTTTGCACTTTGCAATTTTTTGGGTTCTTTTCAAAACACGCAACGCTATATTGATTTCTCCATGCTGGCGTATTTTTCTGTCTGCAGGTGCACGTGGCTGTGGAAACCGTTTTTGCAACTGTCGCGCCATCAACACCACCAGTGAAGGGTACGGAGATTGGGCTGGAGAGTGAGGTGGTTGACGAGCGCTTGAGGATGGTGATGGAGAGGAGCAAGGAGCTGAGGGAGAAGCAGGAGAAGTTGAAACAGAGAAGCCAGGAATTGAACGTGCGGATTGAGAGGAACCTGGAGCGGTGGAGGAAGTGCTATCAAGAGAACGACAAGTTTTTTGAGACGGTGCATCAGCTTGCTGGAGAAGGGCAGCAGGGGAAGGAGGGGCTGGTTGTAGAGAAGGCGGAGAGTAAAAGTGAGGAAAGGCGTGGGCAGGAGGTTGCAGTTCAGGAGGTGCAGAAAGTGGACGACGACTCGTGCCTCAAGGCTCTAGACCAGGCCGCGGAGCTCTACACTAAAGACGACCTCATCTACATGTGGAGGGAAGTTCCCCAGGTTCAGCTGCGGCAGATCTTGACTCAGACGCGAGTTTTCAGTGATGATGCTTTTCTGTGCGCATTGGATCTGGCTGCGTTGATGTACACGGAAGGCGACTACATCTACATGTGGGGGAGTCAGCAGGAGGTCGAGCGGGTTGAAGCTTTTGAGGAGGAGGTGCCACAAACTTGGCAGGCAACACTGGTGCGGCGTTTCCATGACGAGGCGTGCCTGTGTGCACTCGAGCAAACCGCAGCCCTGTACACAGAAGAAGACATGATTTTTTTGTGGGGGGACCGACAGATGGAATCTGTCGAGGAGATGGCGTCGCCCCAGGTTCAGCAGACCCAGGTGGTGCCGGTGCGTACTTCAGACAAGGAGGCTATCCTTTATGCGCTGGAGGAGGCCGCAGCACTGTACACGGAGGAAGACTATTTGTACTTGTGGGAGGTGAAAGGGGAAGTGGATAACAGCAAAGGTGTAGCTGTGGGACAGCCGAGCGCGTCCCACGGTGAGCCTCTTCAGCTGCCAGCGAATAGTAGTGAAGACGGGGCTGTCATTAGCACGGGGAACAGCATCGACGATTGCAGCAAAAGGAACAGGTTGGCCAGTGGTGGCGAAGAGCTGCTTCTGGACCTGATGCTTCGCAGTGGCGAATTTCAAGATGAAGACTTCATCTACATGTGGAGAGGCCATGAGGTTGGCAAGGAGGAGGAAGTGGAGGTGGAGCAAGAGGGGCTGGGTCATGCTGTTGTCCCATCCCGTAGGCCTAGCTTGACACCGAGAGACAGTGCATAGATTGAAGTTTCTTGTTGTTGTGGCTTTTGAGAAATCTCAGGTTAGTCATATGTTAGATTCTGCCATAACTATTTGAATTTCATTTCGTTTTCACTAAGTTAGTTTATGATTTTGATACCTTTCTTCTCCTCCTCGCTGAGCTTCACTGTGTCATCCTTCCCACAGATGCAATGCAACCATTCCTTTGCAAGCAGCTGCAGGAAGCAGGCGGGGAGGGGGGGGGGGGGGGGATAAAAG
>SZWC01017991.1:15032-48063 GCA_023375785.1 Penium margaritaceum | reverse complement strand
AAGTGCACCCACTGTCAAGGTACCACACGTAGGTGGAGCGTACCAGCTCATCACTCTGCTTAGTTGAGAGCTGGAAGACAGATCCTGTGTAGTCGAACTGCTTCTCCTTGCCTCCATCCTGCTTCCCTGCCTCTTTGTCTCTCACAGGCTACTTCTCCTTACTGCCAGCTGCCTTCTTCTCCTCCTTTCCTCCTGAGTTGTTTGCTCTGTAACGTTGCTGCCGCCTTGCTTGTTCCTCATCCCACATCCTTTTCCTGCACTCCCGCTTCATGTGCCCAATCTTCTTGCAATAATGGCACTCCATTGCAGGACATGATCCTGCATTCTGGCCGCGTGCACTTCGGGTGCTGGCATTTGGTCCAGAGTGGGCGGACGACTGGGTGGACGCGGAGTTCCTCGTGGACTGGCTGTTCCGCGAGGGTTGAGCGGTGGACACGGCAGCACTCACACCTTGGTAAGTCGCATTGCTTAGGATTCTCTCCTTCTCTCTTGTCAGCTGCCGGTCGCGTTGCTCTGTCAGAAGCATCTTACAAACGTATGCTTCTGTGAGCTCTGCTTCATGCTTGAACTTGAGTACCTTCCGGACGTTGTCCCAGTCCCCAGTCAGACCGTTGAGGAGAAAGGTCACGAACACAGGCTCAGAGACAGGAGCGTCTGTCACTGTGAGCTGATCGCGAAGTGACTTCGCTTTGTTGATATAGGATTCGATGTTGTCGAAGCCATTGAGGTTGATGTGCGACAGTTCTGTCAGGAGGTGAGACTTGAAGGTTGAATCGCCAGACATGTAGGTCCGTAGTAGGTAGGACCAAGCCTGGCGAACTGGCTCAGCAGTTTCCTCGTACATCCGTATAGCTTGCTGGATGCGAGGAGTCAGATGGTCGTCCAGCACCATGAAAGCAGCTCTGGTTAAGTAGTTGTACTCAGCCACCACGCTAGATAGCGATCCTGGGGGCGGAGGCGTGTAGTAGCCGTTGTAGAACTTCCAGATGCCGTGTATCTGGGCCGCTTGTTTGAACTTGTGCGCCCAGTGCGGGAAGTTCTCGCCATCGAATTTGTCAACCTTGAGCTTGTGCAGATGTAGTGAGGCTGTTGCTTGAGGCACACCATCCTGCAGGCCTTGGTACGCTTTGCCTTGTGCTGCCGCATGTGGGAGTGGCACAAAGCCTTGTGCCATTGGCTGCGGCCCTTGTGGTGGTACTGCTGCTCCTGCGTGAACTGGTGCTGGTTGTGCCGCAAAGGGTTGCGGCCCTGGTGCATAGTGCATCTGCTGATAGTGTGCCATGGGTGGCACCATCGGAGCTGGTTGTGGCTGTTGAGCCACAAACGGCTGTGGCATGCCTCCTTGTGGTGCTGCTACCGGCTGCACTTGTGGAGACATGGTTGGTTGCACGACAGGGGGAGGGCTTACTTGAGGCAGATGTGCAGACGATCCTTGTGAACCATGTTGCCACTGCATCTACTACTGCTGTTGCTACTGTTGTTAAAGCTGCTGCTGTTGAAGCTGCCGTTGCTGAGCCCATGCCAGCTGCTGAAGTTGTGCTATTTGGGCTGCTTGAGCCACATGTGACTGTTGTAGCTGCTGCGTCTGCGATGCTTGAGCTGCATGGGTAAGCTGCTCCTGTTGACGTAGGAGCTCTTGAGCGGCAATCTGCTGCCTCAGTGCCTCCCTTTCTTGCTCCACAGCTTGACGTGCTGCGGCTTCTTGTTGCGCCATACGTTGCGCCTCCTCCGCCAAGCGTTGCGCCTCTGCAGCTTGGCGTTGTGCATGGTCTGCGACATGGCGCCCCTGTTCTTGGCCCATGCGCATGCCATGCAAAACTGATTGGTCATCAAGTGCAGGAGAAGCTGACTGAGCGTTCTCCTCTTCCATGTTGCTCATGCTTCTGTGCAGGTGGAACGCCGCTCACACGCGTAGAGTGGCGTCACCTTCGCCTCTGGCTCCACACTTGTACAGGGCTGGTGGAGAACGTCTCCACCACCAACGTAGTCTGCAACTACTGCTGCTACAAACTGCTGAGAGCACCGCCTAGCGCTCTGATACCATGTTGATTTTGTGAGAAAGGCAGCAAGGGCTAGGACCCTTGCTGGTAGGATCTTTGGGTGATCAGCAGTGTAGCATGTACAATAGCAGGGCAAGGGTTGGGAATCTGGACTGAAATCTTGATTGATACAAAGTACAAGTATGGTACATGGAAAATCCTAGGCAAGCTAGGCTAGCACAGCTCCTGNAGCAAGGGCTAGGACCCTTGCTGGTAGGATCTTTGGGTGATCAGCAGTGTAGCATGTACAATAGCAGGGCAAGGGTTGGGAATCTGGACTGAAATCTTGATTGATACAAAGTACAAGTATGGTACATGGAAAATCCTAGGCAAGCTAGGCTAGCACAGCTCCTGGCCCACAGAGGGGCAACGCCTTGCTAGGCCTTGTAGGCCGTCGTGGCAAGGGTCTTGGCGCAGTCTCCAGGTTGACTGGCCTCCATGATAGCCTCCACCCAGGCTGGCAGGCCTTGCCAGGCTTATAGGGGCCTTGGAGGGATCTCCAGCAGAGTCTTGGTCAGAAGCTCCAGAGTCAGAGGCTTGAGCAGAGCTGAGTTCTTTCAGAATGCTGAGATGCTGAGATAAGACTGAACTGAGAGGAGCTTCCCCTTTTATACCTGTGGTCTTGGCAAGTTGACCACCTGAAGGAGAAGCTTCCTTCAGGTGGTTCAGGTCTGCTGCCTCTTGGGGAAGCTTCCTTCCAGGAGAAACTTCCTGTAGATCAGAGTTGTTACTGGCATCCCTGCAGGTTCACGGAGAAGCTTCCTTGTTGAGGAAGCTTCATCAGGTGTTCAGGTGCAGCTTCCCCAGGAGGTTGCTTGCTCTGCAGGCTTTTCTCTGATGGCCGTTGATCTTGCCATGCTGTTGCATCAGATCCGTCGATCAGGTGCCTCCTGAAGCTTGTTCCAGATTGGTCCATGTAGGTTGAAAGGTCCAGGCTTCATGCATGTGACTGATGATGCAGTGCAGGCCTCATGCTCAGGTTACATGATTCCTGTCCAGTCAGCTACACGACTCCCTGACCAAGGCAGCTATGCAGTGTTGCGCAGTAGGCAGCTCCCCTCCCTGCTAGAGCCAACTAGAGGCATGCGCAACCCTCTTGCGCATGCCAGCACACTATATTACAGACCAGGCCCTTTAGACTGCTTCAGGGCTGGTTGCCAGATTTTATCTGGCCTGCAGAGGAGAGAATTCCCAGTAGACGTGGACCCGGGAATTCACCGTAAAATTCGTAACTTTCCGTACAGTGCTCCGATTGTAGTGCCGTCTTCACCATATCGGAGCTTAACACCAGCGTAGTAATCGCCCCTCTCAACATGGCACTACTCTGGTACAACTCTGGCACAACTCTGGCACAACTCTAGCAAAACTCTGGCACAACTCTGGCACAACTTTGGCACAACTCTGGCACAACTCTGGCACAACTCTGGCACAACTCTGGCACAACTCCGGCACAACTCAAGCACAACTCTGGCACAACTCTGGCTTAATTCTGGCACAACTCTCGCACAACTCTGGCACAACATTGGCACAATTCTTGCACAACTCTGGCACAAATATGGCACATCTCTGGCACAACTCTCGCACAAATCTAGCACAACTCTGGCACACCTCTGGCACAACTCGGCAGAACTCTATTAAACCTTTGGCACAACTCTGGCACAACTTTGGCACAACTCTGGCACAACTTTGGCACAACTCTAGCACAACTCTGGCACAACACTCGTCATTTTGCATATTTTTCATTCTATACATTTCTCATTTCACATATTTTTTTGTTTAAACTTTTTACATTTTATGTATTTGTCATTTTGTATAACTGTCATTTTACATATTCGTCATTTTATACATTTGTCAGTTTACATATTTTCCATTTGAATATCATTCATTTTATAGATTTGTCATTTTACATACTTGTAATTATACATTTTTGTCATTTTAAACAAGTTTACTTTTATCTATTTGTCATTCTACATATTTGTACTTTTATATATTTGGCATTTTTGCATATTTGTCATTTTACGGATTTGCCATTTTACATATTTTTCATGTAATATACTTGTACATTTAAATATTTGGAATTTTATATATTTTTCTGTTTACATAATTTGGAACATAAATATTTGCAATTCTACCCTTTTTTAGAAATTTGTCGTTTTTTATTTTTGTCATTTTACATATATCGCACTAATTCCCTTTTACCCACCATTTGAGCATCGGCCTGCCAAAATACCCACTTTTTTAATTATTGACCACTATACCCATAAAGTGTGAATAGTGACTAACCGTGAATGCCATGCCCAACATTTGAGAAAACATGCACAGAATATCGGTATTGTAGTCACATTTTCTCACCGAGTGGGGATAACGTTCACATATTTTGAAATTTATAATATTTACTTCTTTTTTTATTTCTTTATGTTTTGAGGTGTCATTCTGTGTGCATTAATGGGAACCTTTTTCAATTTATTCTGATATGGTCGACTTTTGCTCATGATTTTGGCAAGGGGCTTTTTCTGAAAGTTTTTCTGATGTCATGTTTATAAAATGACGACTTTGCGTCGTTGCGTCTTTCCACAAAGAAACATGTTGTAATATGGTCGCGCGACCGATATTTCTGCCACCGAATGGACGTTGGCAGAATCGGTCGTGCGACCAAAGCAGAGCACAAGGGGGAGGGGGTTGGGGGGGAGGGAGGGGGGGAAGGGCTGGGCCGGCCCTCTCCCCCGCGAATGCGGAGGACAGCAGCTCGCCGACGAATAGCAAATCTCCGACGGCCAGCAGCTGCTTGCCGAGCAGCTCGCTGGCCGTCGGAAAGCCAGCAGCTGCCCGCCGAGCAGCTCGCTGACGGCCAGCTGTTCGCCGATGGCCAGCAGCTCGCTGGCCGACGGCATGCAGCTCGCTGGCCGACGGCCAGCGAGCTAAGACACGAATCTGCAACGTCGCAAGGACGAGGGCTCAAGGCCGATGGCCTCGAGCCCTCGCCCTCGCATCCCCCCTCATCATCGATTGTGAGCAGGGACAAGGGGAGAAAGTGAGATAGTACGTGCAGGGTAGATACGGGTGAGACAGGAAAAGCAGCGAGGAGTGGGTGGCAGCGACTGGGGTCCGTTTCGAGATGTGTACGGGATGGACCTGCCACGCGCAAAAGTGGGTATCGGAGTCATATGGTGAAAAGTGGGTAACGGGCACAACTTTTTTCAACTTTTTTGAAAAGAGCCAAAAGTGGGGAATGCGTAAATACCCGGACAAAAAGTGGGGAATCCGGTCTACGATTCCCAAAACGTGGGTGACCCACGCAGAACTTTTTCAAATGGTGGGTAAAAAGGAATCTGCCCCTTTCCATATTTTTCATTCTATATATTTTTCCTTTGACATATTTGTCGATTTTATATATTTGTCATTTTATATATTTGTCATATTTCATATTTTTAATTTTACATATATTTCATTTATTTGTTCTGTTCACATATTTTTCATTTTATATTTTTGTCATCTTATATATGTTATAATTTATATATATTTAATTTTTACATATGTGTCATTTATATATTTTTAAATTTAACTTTTGTCATTTTGAGTATTTCTAATTTTACTTTTTTTCATTATACAAATTTTTCATTGTATATGTTTGTCATTTTATATACTTTTAATTTTATATATTTGTCATTTTAAATTTTTCTCAGTTTACATATTTGTAATTTTATATATTTTTAAATTTAAATATTTTTCAATTTACATATTTGACATTTTATATATTTGAAATTTTATATTTTTGTCGTTTTATGTGTTTGAAATTTTAGATATTTTCATTTTTTAAATATTTTTCATTTGACAAATTTGAAATTTTCAATATTTTTCATTTTACATATTTATCATTTTATATATTTTTTATTCTATATATTTTTTATTTTATTTATTTTTCATATTATATATTTGTTATTTTTATATTTTTCATTTTACATATTTGTCATTGTATATATTTGTGATTTCGCATATTTGTCATTATATGTTTTTTCATTTTACATATTTCTCATTTTATATATTTTTCATTTTACATATTTGTCATTTTAAATATTTTTCATTATACATATTTGTCACTTTAAACATGTATGACATATGTCATACAAAATTCCATACAAAATTTCTACAACTTTGTACAAATTCGTACAACTCCGTACAACTCTGTACATCTCTGTACAAATCTGTTCAACTACCTACATGTAACAAACCTGGCAATAAATAGGCCACTTTGTTATGTTGCCTAGACCGGCGCCTTAAGTTTAAAAGGGCTGCCGCGTCTTTTGTCCAGAAAATCGGGGTCTGGACGGCGAGGAGAATTCCTCGCCCACCAGCCCTGCAAACCGGAAGCTTCGAAGAAGCTTCCGATTCGCAAGAGGGCGACCGGATAGTGCCGCGCACTATCCGGCCGTGGCGAACGCAAGCCCATCGCGGATATTCGCGATGGGCTGCGCAGGTCCTTGCGCAGTCGCATTGGGCATGACCCAATGCGACATCGCAAGGACCCTCACCCCATCAAGGGGCCCCTCACGAGGTCCCTCGCCATGGCGAGGGGGCTCGCGAGGGGCCACCGGCCGGCGTTCCGACGGGACCACCCCGCCGAGTGCCACCTCCACTCGGTGACGTGGCGAACACGTTTTTATAAACGTGTTGGCCACGCCATCGGACGAGGGGCGCCGAATGGTGGCAAAATACCCTCGCACGCGCGAAGATATTTTGCCACCACCTCCCCATCCCTAATCACGCCGGAAACTTAGGGTTTCCACGTGGACAACATAATATTGTTTAACAGGTTGACTCGACGAGAGAAATGTATCTAGTCGAACCGCGTCAACCTGCCGACAAAATGGACGGATAAAATAATATCCTCCAACCTCCCTCTTGGGTTGCCCTATGACGAGAATGGACTCCGTGCCCCGACCTTGGTCGGGGCATACTTGTGAGAGGAGTCATTCGTGAGACACAACACTTCACGGCAAAGTTTATCTCCACGACCAACCTGCGCGATTGCCATGAGCAATCGGGTCCCGAGGGCTCACTCACCCACAGAGGCTCGCACCCCGTTTCACCCGCTGTGTTACACTACAACTCCTTACGACTCCCAAAAACTCCCTACCACTCCATATGACTCCGTACAACTCCATACGACTCCGTACAACTATGTAGAGCTCCCTAGAGCTCTGTACAGCTTTGTACTACTCCTTACAACTCCGTACTACTCTCTACAACTCCACAAAACTTCGTACAACACTGTACAAATGCGTACATCTCCGTGCAACTCCGTATAAATCACTACAACTCTAAGAAACACCATATTGCTATATACAACACCATACAACTCCGTAACACTTTGTACACATCTGTGGAACTTTGTAAAACTCTGTACAACTTTGTACAACTTCATACAGCTCCATACAAGTCCGTGAAACTTTGTACACCACTGTACAACTTCGTACAACTGCGTACAACTCTGTACAAATCCGTACATCTCCATACAACTCTGTAAAACTCCATACAACACCCTACAACTCCATAAAAATTGCTACAACCATGTACAAAGCTGTAGAGAGTTCTCTACAGCTTTGTACAACTACGTACAACTCAGTACAGCTCTGTACAACTCTGTAAAATTCAGGACAACTCCGTAAAACTCCGTACAACTTCCTATAAATCCCTACACCATGCTACAAATATATTCAACTCTGTAGAACTCCTTACAACTCGATACAACTCCATAAACATCGGTACAACTCTGTACAACTCTGTATAGCTCCGTACAACTTCGTATAGCTCCGTACAACTCCGTACAACTCCGTACAAATCGGTGGAACTCCGTACAACTCCTTACAAGTTTGTACGACTCTGTACAACTACCGTACTGCCGCCTGAATTCAGATAGTAATTTGCGAAGGAATTTTTTTTTGGTTTATTTCAAACAACTGTGGCTAGGTTTTCGCACACTGGCTACAAGGCCTCAAGGAATTATGGGTCTCTTAAATTCAGAAATGTTCAGAAGACTACAACAAACGTGCATGCTAACGACCAAAATCAAGTGATTCAGGTGTATTTTGCTTGCTTTTCCCCCTTTGAGAGCTTCGTGCGAGCATGAATTGAGGCCGCTTATTTTCAGAACTTATTTTCGAAGGAATTTCTACACAATGGCTACAAGGGGGGAACATAATTATGCAACAGGGCCGAGCCCAAGGGTAATTAATTTTTATCCGAATTTAGCCGGCAGTAGGGTATGTACATCTCCGTATGACTCTGTACAACTTTGTATGACTCCATACGACTCGCTACAACTCTGTACAACTTCGTATAACTCCATACATCTCCGCACTACTCAGTACGATTTCGTACCATTCAGTACAGATCCATACAACTCTGTACAACTCTGTACAACTGCGTACAACACCTCACAGTTTTCTACAACTCCGTACAATTGCGTACAGCTGCGTAGAACTTTGTATAATACTGTACAACTCTGTACAACTCCGTACAACTCTGTACAACTCCATACAACATGCTACAACTCTGTACAAATCCATACAACTCCTTAGAACTCTCTTCAACTCTGGACAACCCCGTACAACTCTGTACAACCCCGTACAACTCCATACAACTCTATAAAATCCCGTCCAACTCCGTACAACTCAATTCAACTACGTTTGAATTTGTACAACTCTGTACAAATTCGCAAAATGTAATAGAACTCGCTACAACCCGCTTCAACTCTGTACAACTCCGTACAACTCCGTATACCTCCGTACAAATCCATACAAATCCATACAAATCCATACAACTACCTTCAACACCGTAAACCTCCGTACAACTATGTGCAGTTCCATATAATTTTGTATAACTACGTATAAACCACTGTAATTCCATACAGCTTGGTACAGCTTCGTACAACTTTGTTCAACTACGTACAACTCCGTACAACTCTGTAGAAATCTGTATAACTCCCGACAACTATGTACTACTGCGTACAACTTCGTACAACTCAGGGTAACCCCATAAAACTCCGTACAGCTTTGTACAAATTTGTATAGCTCCGTACAACTTTGTACAACTCACTACAACTCCGAACAACTCCATTCATCTCTGTACAACTCTCTACAACTCCGTACACCTCTATAGAACTCCATAACATTCTGTACAATTGTGTACAACTCTATACAACTTCATATCCTACAACTCTGTAGACCTCTCTACAACTCCGTGTAACGCCGTAGAACTCCATACATCTCCGTAAAACTCTGTAAAACTCTGTACAGCTCCCTACAACTCCGAGTTATAGTTAATTGATGTCCTTTTGTACACACGTAGACCTCTGTATTAGCTTACTTGTTCTCATGGTAGTTTTGTGGGGGTTTCCTAGTGTGGGGAAGCAGGGGAGGGGGGAGGAGAGGTGGGAAAAGTGTATGGGGTGAGTGTATGAGGTAGTGGATCACTGTCTGGGTGGTGTGTGTATCAAATGACTACACAAGTGTATTGTGTAGGTAGAAGTCTTCCTTGGTGTGAGTGATTATTGATAGTGAGGGGAGAGCAAGGGGGGAGAGGTGGGAAAAGTGTATAAGGCAAGTGTATGGAGTAGTGTATCACTCTCTTGGTGGTGAGTATATCATATTGATACACATGTGTATTGTGTAGTTGGAAGTCTTCCTTGGTGCGAGTGATCACTGACAAGGAGGGGAGGATAGGGGGGGAGATGTGGGAAACGTGTATTGGGCAAGTGTATTAGGTAGTGTATCACTATCTGGGTGGTGTGTGTATCAAATTACTACACAAGTGTATTGTGTAGGTAGAAGTCTTCCTTGGTCTGAGTGATTACTAACAAGAAGGGGAGGGCAGGGGGGAGGTGGAAAAAGCCTATGAGGCAATTGTATGGGAAAGTGTATCATTGTCTGGGTGGTGAGTGTATCATATTGATACACATTTGTATTGTGTAGGTGGAAGTCTTTCTTGGTGCGAGTGATCACTCACAAGGAGGGGAGGATAGGAGAGGGGGAGGTGGGAAAAGTGTATGGAGCGAGTGCATGGGATAGTGTATCACTGTCTGGGTGGTGAGTGTATCAGTTTACTACACAAGTGTATTGTGTAGGTAGAAGTCTTCCTTGGTGTGAGTGATTACTGGCATGGAGGGGAGGGCAGGGGGGGAGAGGTGGGAAACGTGTATGAGGCGAGTGTATGGGGTAGTGTATCATTGTCTGGGTGGTGAGTGTATCAAATTACTATACACGTGTATTGTGTAGGTCGAATATTTCCTTGGTGTGAGTTATTACTCACAGGGAGGGGAGGGCGGGGGGGAGGTGGGAAAAGTGTATGGGACGAGTATATGGGGTAGTGTATCACTATTCGGGTGCTAAGTGTATCACATTCATACATAATTTTTATTGTACCAGATTTATACTGCTCGTTGTATTAGATTTATACACTAGTGTACATAAAATCAGAGATATGCTTGAATCTTTCTTTTCAGAAAATAATAGTAAATCCCTGGGCAATTTGGAGGAATGGGCGTTTGGAAGTGTATTATGTAGTGTATTTGAAGTTGAAGATTTTTCATAAAATTAATCAACTAAAATCAATTGCTATAATCCATATAATGAATGTAAACACATGTCAAATGTTTTTGCTATAGAGTCCTATGTATTGTAAGTATGTGCCTAGCCTTTTGGAAGAAAAGTAGAGGATAAAGGGAATTTATGCCATGTAATATTATTGGAATACGAAATCATAACATATTCATACGTTGAAATGGGTGTTTATGTTGAGGAAAATCATTTGAGTTTTGTTTGTAGTCAATCTTTAAGAAACTGGCAGTTCTGTAGAAATAAAGCACTTTCCTACCCACAAGGAACTTTCCTACTCCCGTTTCTGAAAACATTTGTTGGAATACACTAAACGTTTTCCATTAAATTCAAGCGTATGTCCAATCCTCCTAGGTGACGTATATCACAATCTTCATGAATAGCTTGAATGGTTTTGTTATTCTCAAAGTAGCGCACATATGTCCTTATCTTGACTTTCGACAATTGAGCACTGCTACAAACAATTGGCCTTGTCATGCACCCTGACGACATATTTTGGGTTGTTCACCAGCGTTGCAACGTGGCGGAGCTTCCCTAGTTGTCTTAGCGAATCCACTTGTGTATTTTTCCTGGTGGGTTCCATACTTCCACGTGTACAATCACTCATGCATTCGCCTCATACATTCCAAGCAACCTCAAGGGGGGATGTCCTCCCCCCAACCCAGGCGCATGAAAATGTATTAGGCGAGTGTATGTGAAAGTGTACGAGCTGAAGTATGAGTCATGCAAGAAATGCGTACACAAGTGTATGTGCGGACGTCCGACCCTCATGCACACGTGGATATACGCGATTGGTCTGCCTTCACATAGCACGCCAGCACAAGTTACAACGTGCGCGACAAGGTTCTTGGTGTCCATTCTGCTATGACGGTTCATATTACTTCCTTTTTACATCAGATCCTTCTTGTTCTTCAACAATCACTTCCTTCAATTATATCACCCAAAAACATTGAATTCGTCCGATCTTTTGATCCTTCAGACCGCGGACAACCAATAACCGGTAGGTACGGAGATCAAATGTACTCATTGATGTCCAAAAAACTATTCTTCTATAATCTAGGAAAAAACGAGAAGACCTTCTGTACATATTTTCCACAATTACTCTCTCTACAACCTTCGTCAGCCTTTTTTCGTTCGATACACAAATCGAACAACTTTCTGCTGACGATGGTTTCTCGATCGATGAAGACAACTTTTTCTATACATGTGTAACCTTGAGTAAGAAAACAAACTGTGATGACCTCACACCCGACCTCGTCTGACAGTTGCTCCACAACCAGAAGCAGTTTGATGCTGCGAATTACAAGGAAGTTCGTAACAATGAACAGAACAGGTCCCATAATGTCGACAAATCGGATATCCTAGCATCTCCACCAACACTTTACCTTTTCTGGTTGTTGCAGAGCGTCTTGATGGAGCGGTCGACATAAACAACGAATGGACTTAAATGTCTTCAGTGTGTACGTGAAAAGAACATATGTGAGCAGTAAAACAAATTTGTCAAAATGTATACGTCGGTGACTGAAGTGGTTTAGTGCTACACAACAAATCTAACCACATGTTTCTTTTCAAACAGATCTACATCCAATAGATTTCAAAATCACAATGTTATTCATCTCATGAATTTTGTTCATAGAAGTGTCAAAGAATCTTCATGATGAGTATGCTTGTAAGTGGAAAGTCACAAGAAAGCTCTAAGAAGAAGTGTTAGAGTCAATGTACTTCTAGGAAGTATCCTCGATATGTGTTGATGCACTGTAAACTATTCTTGAAGTGTATGGATTAGAGGTGACTAGTTATGGCAACTTCGTAGAAAGTGCTACAACTCCGTACATTTCTGTACAGTGTTGTTTAACTCTGTACAACTCCGTACAACTCTTTACAACTCTATATAACTCAGTACAACTTCATACAACTTCATACAACTTTCTATAACTCCCTACAGAGTGCTACAAATCTGCATATCTCTGTACAACTCCGCATAGTTCCGTACAACTCCGTACAGCTTGCTACAACTCTGTACAACTCCAAACAACTCCGTACAACTCCGTACAGCTCTGTACACCTCCGTACAACTCTCTATACCTCCTACAACTCGTACAAAATTCTATAACTCTGTACAATTCCATAAAACTCCGTAAAACTCCATACAACTCCGTTCAACATCGTACAAGAAAAAACAGTAGCATTAGTAGCTACAGCAGCAACAACTGTAGCTTTGACGTCCACATTGATGGGTGCCCACTCTGCCGCCAACAAAATTCATCTGCACGCAGTGTGAATCCGCCAGTCACAATGAAGTCGTCCCCTTCTTTTCCCTCAAATCGCCGGATGCTCCACAGGGTGCGCTCTGACGATGGCCGGCACATGACCCAATTGAGTGATGGAAAACAAAGAAATAAAAAAAGAGCCTCTACGTCAGACCAAAGGACAAAGTGCTATTTTCCTGTTTGTTTTACATCACGGCACCCAGTTCGTACAGGTTGCATGGCCCGACAATCTGTAGTAAGTTGTACGCAAGTGCATGGATGCGCGAAGTCATATACGCCGACAATAGCCCGGGCGACCCGTAGACATGGGTCAATAGTGACAGTAAACTGTCAGGAAACGTGCAAAAACAAATTTACATATGACAGCGTCCACACGAGTTCCGCATGCCTCTGGTGTGAAATGCCACAGCATACGAATGCATCTTGGATGTTCGTTTCAATCTAGGTAAGTTACTCAGTGCAGCTTGGAGTTGCTACGGGTCAGTGTGAAAAGACCCATGGAAACAAACTCTTACTCCCCACATGGTGCTCTGTCCCGAGGGGAGGTCATGTTCAGCTAGAACGCCGAATTCCCCCTCCTCCCCCCCTCCCCATATGTGATGGCTCCAGAGCTTGGTCTCGCCTGCAGGCACGATACAGCTTGACCATGCAAGCGGCTGAAGCCGTAGGTTCAACCGCACCGACCACGCCTCATGGCAAGCCTCTTCCGCGCCAACCGAGCAACCATCACCGCACAAACAAACGCACAACCACCATCTCCACGAGCTATTGAACCAACGCCAAACCTTTACTCCACGTCGCAGGGCCACCACAAACCAGCGCTAGCGTACCATCTCCGGTACGTGCATTTTTTTCTTCCTTTGCATCGCCATTTTCGCTACCCCACGTCCCCCCTCCCACATCTGCTCGTGCCCCACATTTGTAGCACCTCATGGCAATGCATATGCAGGGCATGCTGTTTGCACAATCCTAGCACTTAACCTAAGAATGTGGCTCTCAGTTCTAACAATATACGCATCCCTCAGCCCAACACATAGCCAACCCGCAAAACAACAAGAGCACACCACAAACCTGCACCAAAACCACTCCTCATTACACAAATAGCTTACAGTTCATGGCTGAAAAGAAAGCTTAGCCGCTGTACCAGAAGGAGGCTAACAACCACACCCCTTCACACCTCATCCAAGACCCCAGCTGCGTTACACCGACCCCCACACTTTGGATGTCGATCTCAGCAGCCGCGACCCCATCGACCCCGCCTGCCCCACGGCCTTCGCCAGAGGACCCGCAACACCATTCCAAACCCGCCGGAGACCCCTCCCCACCCAGCAGAGTTCTTCCTACCTCAGAGTCATTCTTCACCCCACTCCCACACCCTCTCACCGCTCACACGCTCCATCAACCCCGTACTACCCTCACATATCCTAACTCTTCAGTCTCAACCTTCCATACGTGGCATAACCCCTTTCAGTCACCCTCATCACCACAATATGGTCAAGTCAGTACATCTGCACCAACCCCTCCAAGAAGGTATCGCTCCACCTATCACTCTTCCAGCATCCAAGACCCCTCATTATTGGCCTCCATAGCCACAGTTAGACACTAGATACACTCTATTTGCGCCCCAGTTGCACCCTACTTGCGCCCTAGTTGCACCATAGTTGCGCCCTAGTTGCATCCTAAATGCGTCCTAGTTGCGCCCTACTTACGCCCCAGTTGTGCCCTACTTGCGCCCCCTAGTTGTGCCCTAGTTGTGCCCTAGTTGTGCCCTACTTGCACCCTACTTGCGTCCTAGTTGCACCCTATTTGCACCCTAGTTGTGCCCCACTTGCACCCTAGTTCCGCCTTATTTGCTTCCTACTTGCGCCCTACTTGCGCCCTAGTTGCACCCGAGTTGCACCCTAGATGCATCCTAGTTGCACCCTAGTTGCGCCCTAGCTGCGCCCTAGTTACGTCCTAGTTGCGCCCTAGCTGCGCCCTACTTGCACCCTACTTACACCCTACTTCCGCCCTAGTTCCGCCATAGTTGCACCCTAGTTACACCCTAGTTTCTCCCTAGTTGCACCTCAGTTGGGCACTAGTTACGCCCTAGTTGTGCCCTAGTTGCACCCTAGTTATACCCTAGTTGTGCCCTAGTTATGCCCTACTTGTGCCCTAGTTGCACCCTAGTTGCGCCCTAGTTACACCCTAGCTGTGCCCTACTTGCCCCCTAGTTGCGCCTAAATTTGGCACTAGCTACACCCTAGATGTGTCCTAGTTACACCCTACTTGTTGTGTAGTTGCGCCCTAGTTGCGCCCTAGCTACACCGTAGTTGTGTCTCAGTTGGGTTCTAGCTATACCCTAATTGCACCCTAGTTACACCTTACTTTCTCCCTAGTTGCACCCTTCTTGCGCCCTAGTTGCGCCTTACTTGTGTCCTAGTTACGCCCTACTTTCACCCTCGTTGCGCCCTAGTTGGGCCTCAGTTGAACACTAGCAATGCCCTAGTTATGCCCTAATTACATCATACTTACGCCCTTGTTGTGTCCTAGTTGCGCCCTAGTTGTGCCCTACTTGCGCCCTATTTGCACCCTAGTTACGTCCTAGATGCGTCCTAGTTGCACCCTAGTTGCGCCCTAGTTGCGCCCCAGTTACACCCTACTAACGCCCAAGTCGCACCCTATTTGCGCCTCAGTTGTGCACTAGCTACCTCCTAGTTGCACCCTAGTTGCGCCCTAGTTGCCCCCTAGTTGCGCCCTAGTTGTGCCCTACTTACGCCCTAGTTGCGCCCTACTTGCGCCCTACTTGTGCCTTAGTTACACCGTCCCTAGTTGCGTCCTACTTGCGTCCTACTTCCTCCCTAGTTGCACCCTAGTTGTAACCTACTTGCACCCTACTTGCGCCCTAGTTTCACCCTAGTTGCGCCCTAGGTACGCTCTAGTTTCACCCTAGTTGCATCCTACTTGCACCCTACTTGCTCCCTACTTGTGCCCTAGTTGCACCCTAGTTGCACCCTTCTTGCGCCCTACTTACACCCTAGTTGTCCCCTCGTTACACCCTAGTTGAACCCTAGTTGCGCCCACATTGCACACTAGTTGTGCTCTAGTTAAGCCTCAGTTGGGCACTAGCTATGCCCTAGTTGCGTCCAAGTTGCACCCTGCCCTAGTTGTGCCCTAGTTGCGCACTAGTCGCACCCAAGTTACTCCCTACTTGCACTCAACTTGCACCCTACTTATGCCCTACTTGTGGCCTACTTGCGCCCTAGTTGCACCCTAGTTGTGCCCTAGTTACACCCTACTTATATCTTACTTGCGCCCAACTTGTGTCCTACTTGCGTCCTAGTTGTGCCCTAGTTGCGCCCTTGTTGCACCCTAGTTGCACCCTAGCTACGTCCTTGTTGCAACCTACATGTGCCCTTGTTTCGCCCTAGTTACGCCCTAGTTACACCCTACTTGTGCCCTAGTTGTGCCCTAGTTGCATCCTAGCTGCACCCTAGTTGCACCCTACGTACGCCCTACTTGCACCCTAGTTACGCCCTAGTAGCTCCCTACTTTCACCCTACTTGTACCCTAGTTGCGCCCTAGCTGCACCCTAGTCACGTCCTTGTTGCGCCCTACTTGTGTTCTACTTGCACCCTAGTTGTGTCCTACTTGTGCCCTACTTGCACCCTAGTTGCACCCTTGTTGCACCCTACTTGCATCCTACTTGCACCCTAGTTGCACCCTAGTTACATCCTAGTTGCGCCCTACTTGCGTCCTACTTGTACCCTAGCTATGCTCTAGTTGGGCCTCAGCTGCTTCCTAGTTGCACCTTAGTTCCGCCCTAGTTGGGCCATAGTTGCACCCTACTTGTGCCCAACTTGCACCATGATTATGCCCTACTTGCGCCCTAGTTGCACCCTACTTACGCCCTAGTTGCACTCTTCTTGTGCCCTACTTGCACCCTAGTTGTGCCCTAGTTGCGTAGTAGTTACGCCCTAGTTTCACCCTAATTGCGCCCTACTTGCACCCTACTTGCGCCCTAGTTACACCCATGTTGTGCCCTACTTGTGCCCTACTTGCACCCTAGTAGCACCCTAGTTGCCTCCTAGTTGTACCCTAGTTGCGCCCTACTTTCGTCCTAGTTGTGCCCTACTTGTGCCCTACTTGCACCCTACTTGCATCCTACTTGTGCCCTACTTGTGCCCTATTTACGCCCTAGTTGCACCCTAGTTGCACCCTACTCACGCCCTACTACCGCCCAACTTGCGCCCTGCTTACACCCTTGTTGTGCCCTACTTATGCCCTTATTGCGCCCTAGTTGTGCCCTAGTTGCGCCCTTGTTGTGTCCTAGTTGTGCCCTAGATGCACCCTAGTTACGCCCTAGTTGTGCCCTAGTTGTGCCCTATTTGCACCTTGATTGTGCCCTAGTTGCGCCCTAGTGACATCCTAGTTGTGCCCTGCTTGTACCCTACTTGCACCCTAGCTACACCCTAGTTGCACACTAGTTGCGCCCGACTTGCACCATAGTTGTGCCCTAGTTACGCCCTAGTTGCGCCCTAGTTGTGCCCTTGTTGTGGCCTACTTGTGCCCTGCTTGCACCCTATTTGTATCCTAGTTGTAACCTAGTTGCGTCCTACTTGTGCCCTACATACGCCCTAGTTACACCCTAGTTGCACCCTCGTTGTGCCCTAGTTGCATCCTAGTTACGCCCTAGTTACGTCTCAGTTGGGCACTAGCTACACCCTTCTTGCACAATAGTTGCGCCCTACTTGCGTCCTAGTTGTGTCCTAGTTGCGTCCTGGTTGCGCATCAGTAGGGCACTAGCTATGTCCTAGTTGCACCCTACTTACAACCTTGTTGCGCCCTAGTTGCGCCCTACTTGCGTCCTAGTTGGCCCCTACTTCCGCCCTACTTGCGCCGTACGTACATCCTACTTGCACCCCAGTTGCGCCCTAGTTGTGCCCTAGTTGCGACCTACTTATGCCTTACTTGCGCCCAACTTGTGCCCTACTTGCACCCTAGTGTTGCCCTACTAGCGCCCTATTTGTGCCCTAGTTGCACCCTAGTTACATCCAAGTTGCAGTCTAGATGCTCCCTACTTTCGCCCTTGTTGTACCCTAGTTGTACCCTAGTTGCGTCCTAGTTACATCCTACTTGCATCCTACTTGCGCCCTAGTTACGCCCTAGTTGTGCCCTACATCCACCCTACTTGCACCCTAGTTGCACCCTAGTTGCGTCCTAGTTGCGTCTTACTTGCGCCCTACTTACGCCCTACTTGCTTCCTACTTACACCCTACTTGCACCTTACTTTCACCCTACTTGTACCCTAGTTGTGTCCTAGTTGCGTCCTAGTTGCACCCTACTTGCACCCTACTTGCACCCTGGTTGCACCCTACTTGCGCCCTACTTGTGACCTACTTATACTCTAGTTACACCCTACTTGTGCCCTACTTGTGCCCTAGTTGCAACTTAGTTTCACCCTAGTTGCACTCTAGTTGCGTCTCAGTTGGGAACTAGCTACGTCCTAGTTGCGCCCTAGTTGTGTCCTACTTGCGCACTACTTGCGTCCTAGTTGCGCCTTAGTTGCGCCCTACTTGTGTCCTAGTTGCGCCTCGGTTGGGTACTAGTTGCGCCATAATTGCACCCTCGTAGCACCCTACTTACTCACTACTTGTGCCCATCTTGCGTACTACTTGCACCCTAGTTGTGCCCTATTTGCGTCCTACTTATGCCCTAGTTGCGCCCTAGTTGTGCCCTAGTTGCACCTGAGTTGAGCACTAAGGAAGCCCTAGTTGTGCTTTCGCTGCACCCTAGTTACGCCCTAGTTGCACCCTAGATGCACCCTAATTGCGTCCTAGTTGAGCCCTACTTGCTCCCTACTTCCACCCTAGTTCGGCCCTACCTGCAACCTAGTTGCACCCTACTTGCGCCCTAGTTGCGCCCTACTTAAACCCTACTTGCATCCAACTTGCGCCCTACTTGCACCCTCATTGTGCCATAGTTGTGCCCTACTTATGCCCTATTTACGCCCTAGTTGCATCCTAGTTGTGCCCTAGATGCGCCCTAGTTGCACCCGCCCTTGTTGCATCCTAGTTGTGCCTTAGTTGCACCCAACTTGCGCCCTAGTTGCGCCCTACTTGCATCCTACTTGCACCCTAGTTGTGCCCTAGTTGTGCCCTACTTTCACCCTACTTGCGCCCTAGTTGCACCCTAGTTACACCCTAGTTGGGCCCTAGTTGAGCCTCAGTTGGGCACTAGCTACACTCTACTTGCGTCCTAGTTGTGCCCTGCGTGCGTCCTACTTGCACCCTACTTGAGCACTAGTTGCGCCCTTGTTGTGTCCTAGTTGCATCCTAGTTGCGCCTCAGTTGTGCCCTAGTTTCACCCTAGTTGCGTCCTAGTTGCACCCTAGCTGCATCCTAGTTTCTCCCTATGTTTACCCTCCTTACGCCCTTCTTACGGCCTACTTGCTTCCTACTTACGTCCTTGTTGCGCCCTAGTTGCAACGTAGTTGCACACTACTTACGCCCTACTTGCGCCCAACTTGCGCCCTATTTGCGCCTTAGTTGTGTCCTAGTTCTGCCCTACTTGCACCCCTGTTGTGCCCTGGTTGCGCCCTAGTTGTGTCCTAGTTGCACCCTAGATGTGCCCTAGTTGTGCCCTAGTTGCGTCCTAGTTGCGCCTTACTTGGGCCCTAGTTGTGCCTTAGTTGCACCCTAGTTGCGTCCTAGTTCCGCCCTACTTCCATCCTACTTGCACCCCAGTTTCCTCTACTTGCACCCTACTTGTGCCCTAGTTGCACCCTAGTTGCGCCCTAGTTGCACCCTAGTTGCATCCTAGTTGTGCCCTAGTTGCACCCTAGTTGCACCCTAGTTGCACCCTAGTTGCGTCCTTTTTGCACCCTAGTTGTGCCTTAGTTGGACAATAACTACACCCTACTTGCGCCCTAGTTGCATCCTACTTCCGTCCTTCTTGCACCCTAGTTGCGTCCTAGTTTTTCCCTAGTTGGGCACTAGCTACATCCTAGTTGCGCCCTAGTTGCACACTAGTTACATCCTAGTTGCGCCCTAGTTGTGCCCTAGTTGCTCCCTACTTACACCCCACTTTCGCCCTACTTGCGCCCTACGTGTGCCTACTTCCGCCATAGTTGCATCCTAGTTACGCCCTAGTTGCGTCGAACTTAGGCCCTACTTGCGCCCAACTTGCGCCCTTCTTGCGCCCTAGTTGTGTCCTAGTTGTGCCCTACTTGCGCCTTAGTTGTACCCTCGTTGCACCCTACTTGCATCCTTGTTACGCCCTAGATGCGCCCTCGTTGTACCCTAGTTGTGTCCTAGTTGCGCCCTTCTTGCGCCCTAGTTCTGCCTTAGTTGCGCCCTAGTTGT
The DNA here is from genome assembly GCA_023375785.1 of Penium margaritaceum. Taxonomy (NCBI): domain Eukaryota; kingdom Viridiplantae; phylum Streptophyta; class Zygnematophyceae; order Desmidiales; family Peniaceae; genus Penium; species Penium margaritaceum. Next base: position 27,799 of record SZWC01017991.1, on the reverse strand, counting down.
ACCCTAGTTATGCCCTACTTCTACCCTACTTGTGCCCTAGTTGCGCCCTAGTTTTGCCCTACTTGCACCCTAATTGCATCATAGTTGCGCCCTAGTTGCGCCCTAGTTGCACAATAGTTATGCCCTAGTTGTGCACTACTTGAACCCTACTTGCACCCTACTTGCATCCTGATTGTGCCCTAGTTGCACCCTACTTGCAGCCTAGTTGCACCCTAGTTGCACCCTCGTTGCGTCCTAGTTGCTCCCTTATTGCGTCCTAGTTGCACCCTAGTTGCTCCTCAGTTGGGCATTAGCTACACCCTACTTGTGCCCTAGTTGCGCCTTACTTGTATCCTACTTACGCCCTACTTGCGCCCTAGGTGTGCCCTAGTTGCGTCATAGTTGCCCCTCAGTTCGGCACTAGCTACGTCCTAGTTGCGTCCTAGTTGCACCCTGGTTGCGTCCTAGTTGCACCCTAGTTGCACCCTAGTTACTCCCTTCTTGCACCCTACATGCGTCTTACTTACGCCCTACTTGCACCCTACTTGCACCCTACTTGCGTCCTAGTTGTGTCCTAGTTGTGCCCTAGTTGTGCACTACTTACGCCCTACTTGCATCCAACTTGCACCCTACGTGCACCCTTATTATGCCCTAACTGTACCCTACTTACGCCCTAGTTGCGCCCTAGTTGCGTCCAAGTTGTGCCCTAGTTGCACCCTAGTTGTGCCCTAGATGCGCCTCAGTTGGACACTAGCTACGTCATAGTTGCGCCCTAGTTGTACCCTAGTTGTGCCCTAGTTGAGGTTGAGTTAATCGACCCAAAAACGTGCACTCGTAGATCAGTGCGCGTTTTTGGGCCGGAAGTCTGACTTCGGAGGGCAAAATCGGACTTCGCCCGGCTCTGCGACGTCGCAGGCGGAGCTTTGCCAGCGAAGTCGTCAAACAGTCACAAACCCCTTGAGCGAGGGGTTTGTGACTGTTCGAGGGGGGTTTGCGGGTAGGTTTGGATGGGGGGTCCGAGACTCCCCCTGCGATGGAAGGGAATTTGCTGGGCCCCGCAAATTCCCTGCGTTGCGCGGGCTCTGCCTGCGCAAAACACATAAAACCCTAAATTGTACGAGGGGGTTTTCAAGTCAGACGCAAAAAAAGGGGTCGTCGCTCGATCGCGACCTCGCGATCGAGCGTCGACCACAGTTCTGACATCGGCGAAGCCGATGTCAGAACGATCGGACTTCGCCCTCGATTTCGGCGAAAAAGGGGTCGTCGCTGAAATCGAGGGCGAAGTCGGAAAGAAACTTCCGACGCGGCTTTTTTGGCCGATGCACTCGAACTCGAGTGCATGATTTTTTGTCGATTAACCCTAAATGCCCTAGTTGCATCCTAGGTGCACCCTAGTTGCTCCCTACATGTGCCCTACTTGCACCCTACTTGCACCCTACTTGTGCCCTACTTACGCCCTAGTTGTGCCCTAGTTGTGCCCTAGTTGCGCCCTACTTACACCCTACTTGCGTCAACTTTGCGCCCTACTTGAGCCCTAATTCTTCCCTAGCTGTACCCTACTTGCGCCCTACTTGCATCCTAGTTGCACCCTAGTTGTGCCCTAGTTACACCCAACTTGCACCCTAGTTGCGCCCTAATTGTTCCCTAGGGGCGCCCTACTTGTGTCCTAGATGCACCCTAGATACACCCTAGTTGCACCCTAGTTGTGCCCTAGTTTTGCCCTATTTGTGCCCTAGTTGTGCCCTAGTTGCGCCTTAATTGTGCCCTAGTTGTGCCCTACTTGTGCCCTACTTGTGCCCTAGTTGTGTCCTAGTTGTACCCTTCTTGCACCCTACTTGCACGATAGTTGCGCCCTAGTTGTGCCCTAGTTGCACCCTATTTGTGGCCTACTTGCGCCGTACTTGCGTCCTACTTGCGCCCTACTTATGCCCTAGTTGCGCCCTAGTTGCGCCCTACTTGTGCCCTACTTGCGTCCTAGTTGAGCCCTAGTTGCACCCTCGTAGGGCCCAACTAGGGCCCAACGTCTCCTGTCAGGCCCTTGAGGCATGACTGGAGACGTGCGGTGAAAAACCATGTTGCCAAAGAGGGAGGACTGGTACATTGGACGGACATGATGTTGCTGTTGCTGATGTGACTGTTGCTTTTGCTGTTGTTGTTACTACTGCTGAGGTGTTCCCAACGTCGGGATAAGATGTCAAAGTGATGAATGAGCCAGGAGCTTTTGCTCTGCTCTGATACCATGTCAGAAAACCGCTGGCATTTTGAAAGGCATGACATGATGTTAAACAAGCTTGACAAAAGGACAGAAAATCTGGGCGCGGTCCGAGGGACGACCACTGAGAGCTATGCAATGATGCTGTGCACTCGTGGTGCGCAGGCACGAGCGCTAAACGACCAATCAGGTACGATGAGATTGCCAGTACAGACTGACAATGAGTTGTTGGGGGCAGTGCCGAGGCACGGGCCGTGAGGCCTCAGCGCCGAGGCACGAGCCGGCAGAATGCAAGGGCCGCAGCGACAAAGCACAGGCCGACAGAGATGTTGAACACAATGATGGGAGACAGCAGCGGAGACACGCGGGCCGAAGGCAAGTGGAGATGAGGATGCCGTAGCGTTAGGGTGCCGACACAGGGACTAGTGGGTCCTCCTTGCCGCAGCGCATGTACGCGGGCTGACAGGAGCACTGGAACTAAGTGTCTTGATACATAGTGCACACTGAAGAGATGAGCAGAGATGATAATGAGGACAAGAAACAACTGCAAGAACTGGTGGCGGGCCATAGGGCCGAGCTGAGTGGGGACAGGGCATAAGCCCGGGCCGAGAAGAGATGAATCAACTGACTGACAATAGAATGGTAACTAATACAAGACAAGAGCATGCATTATGTACTAGCCTATGATGGACGAAAGGAGCAAAGCGCCGGAGGCACACTAGGGTCCTAGCTATATGTGGAGTCACATGGTGACTCCACACCAGGCACTTGAACCAAGGTTCTGGGATCCTCAATGGTTCCAATGGATAGGCACGTGTGGGAATTTTCCCGCGCAACACACCCTTTGTCGTGTAGCTTGGACCGGAGTGCGCTTGGAGGTTGGCGGGGACCGAGAAGTCCATTGGTGGCGTTTTGGCGAGTAGGAAGGGGCTGGTTGTCATTGTACCCAAACTATCACTTGATGATTGGTGGCCGGTACCTTTGCCATGGTGGCTAGACCACCCTCTGGAAATTGGGCCAAAGCGGGGTGATTAGCATCTTTCAGCGAAGACGTGAACTGGATCTGGGGAATTCTTTTATTTCTTTTGTGGCTTGGTTGGCTGGTTTGTTGTCGAGTCTGAGTCCAAGATTTGATTGTGGAGAACGCCTTGTCTACACTGGATATTTTTCCGACGTGATAATGCCCGGTAATGCCTTGGAAATGCCTGGCAATGCCTTGGAATGCATGGAAAATGCCTAGGTAATGCCTAACAATGTCTGGAAATTCCTATCAATGCCTGGACAATGCCTAGCAATGCCTAACAATGTTGGGCAATGCCTGGAAGTTCCTCGCAATTCCTAGGAAATGCCTGGCAATAATTGGGCAATTCCTTGCAATGCCCTGCAATGCGTGGCAATGCCTGGCAATGCCTTGACAATTCTTGGCAATGCCTAGTAATGCCTGGCAATTCCTAAGCAATGCATGTCAATACCTGGGTAATGTCTGGGTAATTCCTAGCAATGCATGACAATGCCTGGCAATACCTGGCAATGCCTGGCAATGCTTAGGCTCTGCCTGGTAATGCATGGCAATGCTTGCCAATGCCTGGCATGCCTAGAAGATGCCTGGAAAATGCCTGGCAATGCCGGGACAATGCCTGGCAATGCCTGGGCACTGCCTAGCAATGCCTGGACAATGTCTGGCAATGCCTGTCATTACTTGGGCAATGCCTGGCAATGCCTAGGCAATGCATGGCAATTCCTAGCAATGACGGGACAATGCCTTGCAATGCCTGGGTTATGCTTGGCAATGCCTGGCTATGCTTGGCATTACCTAGCCAATGCCGGGCAATGCCTAGGCAATGCGTGGAAATGCCTGGCAATGCCTGGCAATGCCTTGGCAATGCCTGGAATTTCTTGGGGAATTCCTAGCAATGCCTGGCAATACATGGTACTACCTGGCAATGTGTGGTAATTCCTAGACAATGCCTAGCATTGTGTCGACAACGCCTCGTAATTCTTGGACAATGCCTTGCAATGCATGGCAATGCCTCTGCAATGTCCGGTAATGCCTCACAATGCCCATCAATGCCTAGAAAATTCCTGAGAAATGCATGGCAATGCCTAGCAATGCCTGGTAATTCCTGGCAATGCCGGGCAATGCCCGGGCAATGCCAGGCAATGCATGCACAATGCCTGGCAATGCTTGGCAATGTAAGGCAATACTTGGCAATACCTGGGCAATACCTGGCAATGCCTTGGCTATGCCTAGCAATGTCCGGGAAATGCTGTGGAATGCCTGTGCATAGCCTGGCAATGCCTGGTAATGCCCGGGCAATGCTTGGCAATGCCTTTGCAATGCCATCGCTGGGCAATGCCTCGCAATGCCTGGGCAATGATTGGCAATGCCTGGCAATGCCTGGTAATGCCTGGGCAATGCCTAGAAGTAACCGGCAATGCCGGGAAATTCCTGGCAATGCCCGGCCATGCCTGGGCAATGCCTGGGCAATGCATGGCAATGTCGTGGTAATGCCTGGCAATACCTGGAAATGTCTGGCAATGCCTAAGTAATACCTGGGTAATGCCCGACAATGCCTGGGCAATGCTTGGCAATGCCTGGCAATGCCTGGAAATGTCTCGAAATGCCTAGAAATGCCTGGGCAATGCCTGCAAATGCCTGGTTAATGCCTAGAAATGCCTAGAAAATGCTTGGAAATGTCTAGAATTGCCTTGAAATGCCTGGGCAATGCCTAGCAATGTCAGGAAAATTCATGAAAATGCCTTGACAATCCCCGGCAATGCCGGGGCAATGCCTTGTAATTCCAGGACAATGCCTGACAATGCCTGGACAATGCTTGGCAATGCTTGGCAATGCCTGGGCAATGCCTAGAAATGCCTAGCAAAGCCTAGACGATTCCTGGCAATACCTAGCAATGTGTGGCGATGCCTTGCAATGCCTGGTAATGTCTGGCAATGCCTTGGCAATGCCTGGGTAGTTCCTATCTATGCATGGACAATGTCAAGCAATGTCTGGCAATGTCCGAAAATTCCTGGAAATGCTTGGGCAATTCCTAGCAATGCCTGTGTAATGTCGGGCAATGTCTGGGCAATGCTTGGAAATGCCTGACAATACCTAAGCAATGCCTGGCAATTCCTGGCAGTGCCTGGACAATGCCTAGAAATGCCTGGCAATGTCTGGCAATGCCTGGGCAATGCATGGCAATGCCTTTCAATGCCTGGCAATGCCTGGGTAATGCTTGGCAATGCCTCACAACGCCTGGCAATGACTAGGTTATGCCAGGAAATGCCTATGAAATGCATGGAAATGCTTGGGCAATGCCTGGAAATGCCTGAGCCATGCCTGGAAATGACCGGGAAATGCCTAGAAATGCCTGGCAATGCCTGGTAAAAATGAGGTGACTTTATGACATAGAAGGGGATATTTCACATGGTCGTGCCACTTCATTTCACGCTTGGACAGTAAGTTAGGTTGATATTAACGAAGGACAGTAGGAGTGGCTTGTGTGACACTAGGCTTATTCAGAAGGTTCACACAAAAGGTTTGAAAGGGACACTTGTGCCGTGTGTGTTGAGAAAAAATCTGGTCTATTTTTTTTGTTTGGTGATTGACATTGGTATGAGTTCTATCATTGAGAGGGTGGTGGTAGTATGAGGCCCTTGGGATAGACATTCCCCCGGTATGTTATGGAAAGCAAAGATTGTTACTTGTGAGCTCTCGATCATGCCACATTCAAAACAATCAGAGATGATTGTTGAGAGCGGTATCTTTGGACTGGGAGTTGGAGCACCAACCATAAATGGAGGGTCACGCTCACTGCATTCACTTAACCCTACCAAAGTCGTTGGTGCCCCACTCGAAGTTGATGTAGGGTATCTGGGGAGTGTATTGGGGGACGTATTATGAAGATGCAATCTTTTTTGGTAGAATGTATTTATTCCCGCGCTTCTCATGTTGCCTCTCCTCTCCCCTAAGTCATATCAAGTGTATTGGAGGAATGTAAAGGGGAGTGCATTGGAGACATGCTTGTACCTGAAATTTGTGTATGTTTCTACGCTTTATCATCTAAATACACTTTTTTCCTGAAATGTATGCACCCCAAAAACACTCTATGATAAATGATTCCAATACAGTTTTGACTTTCTTAGGGGGTGGGGGCAGCCGGGGGGGGGGGACAGAGCTATCCTTAAACACCCTCTCCCCTCCAAGGGAGAGTGTATTGGGGTGGTGTAACAAAGAGTGTGGTGGATGAAAAGAAGAAAAAAGAGTTTTGTCTTACCTTTTTATCACAATTTCAATTCACTAGTCCATTATTTTATTTTCCCTCATATATACTCCACAATACACTGCCCCAATACACTTTACATGAGGGGGGGGGTTAATGACCGTGGATGGAGGGATCACTCGCGTCATTCGGCTGACCTTGCTAAATTCGTTGGTCCCCCCTCCAACGGTTGGAGGGGGGAAATTGTAATGTTTAGATTTGAAACTTGTGTCGCTTATATCGCTTTACTTTCTTGCCTGGGTATACATTTTTCTTGAATGCATGCACCCTAGATACACTCTGTGATACACAACCCGAATATTCTTTCAATGTTTCTGAGGGATGGGGGGGACAGAGCTATCCACCCCCCTCCAAAATTGAGAGAGTGTATTGGAGAGGTACATTGCAGAGTTTCTGATGGAAATAAGAAAAAAATGACTTGTGTATCGACTTTCATCACAACCAGCACTCGTGCCTCAACACTATAGGATCCCAAAGTCCACTTGCCTCTCCATATCCCCCCCTCCAATCATAATGTTTTGGGATAGTGGGATGGGGAGTGTATCATAACAAAGATCAGCATTCGCACTTATCTATGTGTTGGTTTAAAGAACATTCTAAGTCACTTTTCCATTTTCTTATCCCCCCTCGTATACACTCCTTAAGAGACTAGCCCAGTACACGTTTGACCTGGGAGTGGAGGGGGGATCAGGATGGCGAGATCCTCCCCTCCCCTCCTCCAAAGTGAGAGAGTGTATTTGGGGTGTGTATCTGAGAGTGTATGTGATGAACAGTAAAAACAAGACACTCGTATTTTGTGCCAATCAGTTCAATTTACTATGGGATGTTGATTGTGGATATCCAACGGACCCAATATTTATTGTACCATACATGTGATGTCCACCATAGACATTGATGATGCACTAAATGTAAATTGATTGCAAACAACTTCAAATGCACTAAAAATATCTCATTTATGGTCTCAATTGGACTATGGAAATAACACCCCTTCTATGTCGGATAAGGAAGAATATTCAACTACCCCTCGAGTGACACTAAACTTGTTGCACAAGAAACAATCTATATGTCACTTATGGGACAATGTACATGACACATCAGTAATAGACTATTCCATTTCTCATAAAAGTGACCCAGTAAGGTCACCAAAGGTAGAAGTACAAGATAGGAAAAATATTATTCATACAATCGTCATCGTTAATTAAAAACACATGATTAACTTATAACTTCTTCATGATTTAGATGTAGCTTCTTGGAATAATACTTTTAGGACAAGATAATCAATTAAGTTCACTGAAGTAACCGAATACTACATACATTACACGACTTATGTATTTGAAACTTTGAAGCAATTTCAAGGAAACATGGTTGTTTATGGTAGCATGCTTCCGAGAAACATCCTCATCATATGTTTTGTTACTATATGCTTGTTCATCAATGTGTATATTTGGGATGATTAGCCACAAATGAAGGAGCGAGGTATGATTGGAGGAGCTATGGTTAATTACCCCAAATTCACATACTTGATGATCAGTGTATCAAAAAGTGCATTTCTGCGTGCAACCGTTTTTCACAAAACATCCACATGCATGCATGCCAGGAAATCCCAAATGTAGATTCCTTGTATACAATGACAAATATGATGGGCTCTATGTGATATTTAGTAGTTTCTGTGGATAGTTCATGTTCACTAGTTTGTTCACTTTCTAATACGCTTGTTGATACATAGTTCCGCGGGTGAGGCAATTGGTCGTATGTGGATTGGAGATAGGGATGAAAGAGGGAGAGAGAAGTACTGAGAGGTACTGAGAGGGAGAGAGAGAAGAAGAGAGAGATTTGTAAAAATATAAAGAGAGAGAAAAAGAGGGAGGTAGAGGTTGAGAGAGATAAAAAGAGGACAGGAGAGATAGAGGAGAGAAAGGAAGAGGAGGGGAGGAGGAAAGGAGCAAGGATATGAGGAACAGAGGAGAGGAAGGGAGGACAAGATAGAGAATGTAGGAAGGTAAAGAGAGTGAGGGAAAGACAGAAGGGGAAGAGAGGAAGGGAGGGAGGGAGGGAGGCAGGGAAGGAGGAAGGAAATGACCCTACAACATGGTGAATTCTCCAATTCCTTGTTCTGGAGACCCTATTTTTCCTCCTCTTTCTTGTATCCCCTCCAAAATCATTTCTGAAGCGCACACATGTTTCACTTCCTCTCTGCATCCATTAGATACCTAATCTCCTTCATTATTCAAGAAAAAACTTGACCAGTGTCACAAAGATCAGGTTATATTGCGCTCACCTCTGCATGGTGCTAGATGTTGCATGTTTTGGACACCATAATCAATGCACGGCCAAAGGCCAGCCTTTCAAAGCTTCATACTTACACACACATAAACACACACCCACACATACATACACACACACACACACATAAACATACACATACAAACACATATATACACACGTACATACACACACACACACATACACACACACACACACACATACACACACACACATAGGCATACAGATGCACACAAACAGTCACACACACATGCATACAAATATACACAAAAATATACATACACATACACAAACACACTCACACACACATACACACACACACACATACACACACATACACACACACACACATTATACAAACACACATACACATAAACACATACACACACACACACACACACACACACACACACATACACATACACATACACACATATACGTACAAACACATACACATACACATACACATGCACGCACGCATGCGTGCATGTACACACACATACACACACACACACACCACACACATACACACAACCACACATACACACATACGCGTACACACACACACACATACACACACACATACACACACATACACGTACACGTACATACACACACACACACACACACACACACACACACACACACACACACACACACACACACACACACACACACCTCCATAGGACAGGATGGTCAATTTGGCTTCGCAACTTGACCCTTGACAAGCAAGACCGGGCACGACAAAGCAGGTAATAGAGGGGATGTAAAGTGAGCTAAAAGGACAAGATTCAGTAGTTTCATCGTAAAGTGACGTGCACATGTAGTACGTGCCAGCTATTGGAAAGCAGTAATAGATAATTTTTAAATATGGCCTTACAGCTACGTTGACAACATGGTGAGTTCAACAAGGAAATTAGGGGTACATGAAATTTTTGTGACATGTTGGTGCAAAGTTGTGTTGTCCAAGGAATTCAAGACTCAAGAAATCAACCTTGTCAGGCAAAGAAATAGTCATAGAACTGCACACTCATGTTACCAATCTGAGCCTCCAATTTATTTTATGATGTGTTAATTGGCCATTTTCACCATTTATAAAAGGCTTTGAGGCCGGTGCAATTTTTGTCCCTAGTTGTTCTTTAGTTCCAATCTAGTTGTAGCCTAGTTGCGCTCTAGTTGCATTCAAGTTGTTCTTTATTTTGTCTCTCGGTTGCGGTATTGTTGCTCTGTGAATTGCGCATTGCTTACAATGTATTGGTGATCTTGTTCCTCCATTGTTTTGCTTTACCTGTACGGTGTGCCTGGTTGATCTCTAGTTGCACTATATGTGTGCTCTGGATACTCTCTAATAGTGATAAAGGTCTGCTCCACTTTTGCTCTCGTTGTGATTTACTTGCAACATAGTTGGTGTCTTATTACGCTCTACTTGGTATTAATTACGCTCTAATTGTGTTGTATTAGAGCTCTATTCATACTCTTGTTGCGTTCTCGTTCTGATGCAATTGCACTCTTGTTGGGCTCTTTTTTCTTTGGTATAGTTGCACTCCACCTGCACCGATTTGTGCTCTTGTGCTTTCTTCGCACACTTGTTGCGGTTAAGTTGTGCAATAATCCTCTTCTACTTTTTCTCCAATCTGGCCCTACTTGTGCTCTAGTTTTGTATAGTTTCACTCTAGTTTAACCGTAATTGTGCTCTTTTAACACATCACTTGCACTCTAATCATGATCTAGTTGTGGTATGTGTGCATGCGCTCTCGTTCTATACTAGATACGCTCCACTTACACTCTAAATTTTCTTTCGTTGTGCCCTATTTCGACTCTAGTAACACTCAAGTTGTGCTCTAGTTGTGCTTTAGCTGTCCCATAGGAACACTCAAGTTGCTCTTTAGCACCCCCTTCCAGTTTAGTCGCATTCTAGTTTCACTCTTATTATGATGTAGTTGTTCTCTCCATTTGATAGAGTTGCAATCCGATTTCAATTACCGTACTACCGCCTAAATTCACAAATTACTTAATTATAACTTTTTGGGTCCGGCTTAGAAATTAGTTCCGGCTCTCTCGCTAGTGGGCGGCAATTATTTTGGAAATGGCCTTTGAAAAATCTCGGTACGAAAAAACATAATGGAGTTCGGCTCTTGGTAGATTCACCGTCGACGCCCTAGCAACGCTCGCTTTGTGAGCACGTGGTGCGTTGTCTCCCACGGTGTTGGCACTACAAGGGACAACATACCACGCTCGAGCAGGCTGCTAAGTGTGTGCTAGTTGGATTAGAACGGGTCGTTTTGAATTTATGAGTTCTCTTCCTCCTTAACCCTCTAGCCAACGGCCCAAAATTCAGCCTCGGGTGCTTGAATAAAGGAGAAACAAAGTTTCTTCCCAAATGACCTTCCGAATTATAGCGGCAATACGGTATGTTTGCTTTCGTTTCTCTCTACTTGCGCTCTAGTGAAGGACAACAGCTATCCATAGCTCAAGGTACGTGGGGGAGAGTGCACATATTCATATCCGATTTCTTAGTAATATGAATAATAAAAAAGTCGTATGAAGCTCAGATTCATCTGAAGGTTCAATGTCAGTCGTTGGAAAACCACCCTTTGCCAATGAAGAGGTTGGTATGAGAGATGCCCAGGGTCTTTGTCATATTTTATCTGAGTACCTGAAGACGAGGAAGTAGTTGCGGAATGCGAATGGGCGCTGAATTCACCTTCCACCGAGCGCCGATGCAAAACTGTGCCGTCCTTTGCGCACGACGTGAACATGAACGAGTTCGGGAGTCACGAAGTTCCCTCTTGCATCGATGGGCCAGTCTGTAGCGCGTGGATACAAGTTTGTGACGGACTTTCCCGCATGCAGACAGAGCAACATCGATGTGTTGCATCCACCGCCAAAACCCCCTACCTTCTCCGCCGTGATGTGCGGCTGATTATTTCATTGATGAAATGACCGAATCCAATGATTCTCTTGATCGATCACAGAATCGAGTCCACGACGCGTAGCATCGCTCCCGATGCCGGGTGCGTCACAGCTTACAAGATTTCGTGTCCAGTGCGTGTCGATTGCTCGGTCGTCCGATAAAATGAAAATAGACAAAGGAACAAGTTTGGCTTTCATTAAAAGCCTACGAAAATGCGAGACGCGCTTCACATTTCAGCCATTTCATCGTTGAAGTAGCCGTTAATGGGTCCCACGCACGACATCGTTGAAAGATGCAAGATTGTTCACACGGTCGATTTTAAGTAGCGCTCGCCAACATTCAGGCTCGCACTTCGCTCGCTCGCGTAGAGCCACGTCAGCTCGCTTCTTTGCAAACCGCCAAGTAGCGGGCGGGAAGGGTGGAGAAAAACCACAATGGAAAAAACCACAATGGAAAAATCCACAATGGAAAAATCCACGATTTCGTGACTCCCGAACTCGGGCCATGGGTTGTGCGCATGAACCGTCTCTGCTGACGTTGCCTTTGCCGTCGTGGGCCACGAGAAGCCCCGCCCTGGCTCCGCGGTAGGAAAAAAGCGCAGTCGGTGACGTCAATCTCACGTCCACGCTGTCCGCGCTGGCGCGGAGAATGACGTCAGTGAGTGTGACTTCCTGTCCTTCCTCGAACCTTCACACGAGCTCCCATCGCAGATCTCATCCACTCCTTGAAACTTGGGCGTCTGTGTCATTCCCGTTCCGACAACAGCTGCGTTTTAACGGGACTCGTCGAGGAGGCCGTCTGCACGAGAAGTGCGGACGCGCTGGACGCACGCAGGGCAACTCGAGGAATCGCAGAGGTAGTCGGCTTGCAACCTAGACGCCGAGCAACCTCGGCAGCAGCGGTGGCACCACGGTATTCAGCGGTGACAGCGCCAGCAGGGCCACAGCAGGAACAGTAGCGACATCAGCAGTGCTTTTGGCATATTCAGCGACAGCGACTGCAGCAGCAGGCGCTGCGTCGTCATCGTCCTTGTTTGCTTTGCCGTTGAGCGGCATGGATTTGCTGCTGCTGACAGCCGTTGTGACGGTAAGGCTAG
>SZWC01017989.1:14965-28913 GCA_023375785.1 Penium margaritaceum | reverse complement strand
CCCCCCCCCCCCCCCCCCCCCCCCCCCCCCGCGGCAGAGGAAGAACAAAAGTTTTCGGGAGACCCGAGAATGGAACAAAAAGCCTTTGAGAGGGGCAGGACGGAGCCATGTTGACTTTTGATACGATAGAACTATTCCCTATATATTTCGCAAGGATTTTCCTAAAGCTTGAAAATAAGCGAAACCTCGACGAGCTGGCACAGAAGCCGAAACACGTGGACCACGCGAGCAATGCAAGATATTGGTCATTCCAGATCACTGACATGAAAATGCTTCAACGGTTTTTGGGGCTACGTCGTAACCCTATGTAGTCGGTTCGGAATCCAAGAATCTGCGCTGACGTCAGAAATTCCGCTGCACAAGGACTTCTGCGACGGCAATTCTGTCTGCGGTCGGTATTTTTGTCCACCGACAGCCCATCGCGTATTTTCCAGGTATTTTTTTCAGGGGCAAACTTGTCCGAGGCGATGACCTGACCAGTCGCCACGACCTTCTGCGACGATGAGGACAGGTGTACAAGGCGAGCGACTGTTCCGAAAAATAGGTAAAAATTATGTGACGGCCAGCAATAGCGCATGGCAAACTCCGCCGGCGAATCTCGTAAGCGCCAAACTCCGACCTGACGTGAGAGACCTACCCGATACGCCGGCCAAACGTCTAGTTTTTTGAAGGGCAGTATTTTTATATTATTGTAGATGTTTGAGTCAGACTCACTTCGGCTGAACCCAACAAAATACGGAGAACAGAACAGGACCTGCGTTCGAACCGTCGTGAATGTGTGAAGGCTCGCGCGTCAGTAAATCCCAAACAAGCATGGCAGACATTTTTCGAATAAATGACGGCCAGAATTGCCTGGGCGGTAAGACAAAAATTCAGCCGTTCAGGTCGTCTTACTTCTGCGACCACCGCAATCAGGGTTGAGCATCCGATAGGCTAGGAATCAGGGAGGTTCAAAACTTTGAAACCTGCCTAGACCCGACACCTCCCATCAGGACAGAGCGAAAACTAGGATTATCTGGTCAATTTATCCTTTTTTCAGCACCTCTGTCGCGTCCGGAAGACAGGCACTCACTGAGCGCGATTTTCCTTGCGGAAGCGACTCTCAGTCCGAGAAAAACGCGTGAATCGGACAGACTTCGCGGAGCAACCAGGGTTTCTTCCGAAATAGATACCGGACATCGCAAGCAAGCACTAAGCTCGACCGACGACTTCTCGGACAGGAGGGGAAGGTCTATCAAAACTAGCTTCCAAGGCAGATGACATGTTTGAACCTGGCTTCAGTGTATTACTACGTAACCCCTAATCACACGTTGGGGGGCTACCTCAGCACCTAGACTCGCCAAAGAGTTGCGCCCGGCAAAACCAAGCAACGGTTTTGGAGGAAATGGATACAAATGGGGATGATTTTACTAAGGGCACAAATGCTCCGGTGCCCATTGTTTCGCCAGATAAAGCATCGGTGTCCATAGTCGAAAACGAACTGACGGCGGTGTCCAAAGTCGAAAACGAAAAGACACCGCTGTCCATAGTCGAAAACGACATGACAGCGGTGCCCATGTTTTTCGTCGTGCGAGCGAAAAGGGAAAAAAAATGACAACTGTACCCACGCCCTCGGAGTCGAACTTCGCCGACTTCGAGGGCGAAGTGGGCGACGCTGACACAGGCATCGCCGATGTCAGACGTCACCCTGCCGCGAGTTTTGGAAATCGCAAGTGCGAACTCCAAAACTCGCAACAGGGTGCGCCACATCTCGCAAACCCACACGAATAACCGACAAACCCCCTAGTTACACTGGGGGGTTAGGGTTTTATTTTTTACTTTCCCGGGCATCTGCCGGGCCCCGCGGTAGCGGGGCCCGGCAGATTCCCTTTCGTTTATCACACGTGCGCCGCATCTTGCAACCCCCCCCCCCCATAACATACAAACCCCCTAGTAAAACTGGGGGGTTAGGGTTTTATTTTTTTACTTGCCCGGGCATCTGCCGGGCCCCGCGGTAGCGGGGCCCGGCAGATTCCCTTTCTGTTATCACACGTGTGCCGCATATCGCAACCCCCCCCCCCCCAAAACGGACAAACCCCCGAGTTACACTCGGGGGTTTGGATATCACTTTTCTTCGCGCACGATGGGCATCTGCCGGGCCCCGCTACCGCGGGGCCCAACAGATGCCCATCGTGCGCCGCATCCTACAAACCCCCCCAAACCTATGACAAACCCCGTCGTTTGTCGTAGGTTCGAGGGGTTGGGCAGGGTCATCGCGAGCTCGCAGGGAGGATTCGCCGCGAAACTCCTTCTGCGAGCTCGCGACGACCGGTGAAGCTCGAAGTAAAAAAACATGTTGAATGTGATATATACATGAAATATATAACAACCGTGTCCGTTTTCGCTCGCGCGACAAAAACCATGGGCACCGCTGTTATTTGTTTTCCGACTACGGGCACCGCATGCTTCTCGCTTTCGACTTTGGGCACCGCATGCTTCTCAGTTTCGACTATGGACTCCGCTGCTTTATCTGGCGAAACGGTGGGTATATTACTACTCTGTCCTTTTATTAAATAAAAAAAATTGGAAGACCTCCGGGGCCTGAAACCAAATTCTTTCATGCGAAAGTTCATGAGGTTAATTGGGGCAAAATTTATGAATCAAAGGATATCAGACTAATCTTAGCCTTCTTTGTGTTAAGGGCAGACAAGATACATGAGATCATCAGGGTATGATGTTTCAGTGCGTAAGGGGAGGTTGAATTTGATTTAGGCATTATAGAGGAGTGACGTTGGGCCCAATGTTCTTGCCATATGAGTTGAAAAGGCAAGGAGCTGATGACTGACCACCCTAAGTTGTACAGATGCGGTTCTAATGGTCTAATCAGTAGTTCAATAGGTTTAAAGTGTTGACCTGGAAAGGAGGCTTGGTAGAGCTAGGTGAGCTGGATTTTCAGGCCATGCAGTCTGCTACAGAGCAGAAAAATATGTTATGGCTTCATCCGATAGGCAGTAGGGATAGAGACAGCTCTTGCTTGTGTTCATGAAGCATGTGTGATGGGCCACCGAGATGGTGCGGAAGAATTTTGAGTTTTTTGTTGGCCCCTAATCGTGTATAACTAGAAGGGGAGGGGAGGAGCTACTTCAGCACATAAACTCATCAGAGGGCTGAACACGACCCCCAAAAGAATCGATAAATTTGGGAATCTACAGAATTCTCCACAACTGTTGAAAACCCAGGGAGAGGTGCAATCGATAGTGGGAATCATTGACTGGGAATTTGCAAAGGCTAAGACGTTGAAAGAAATCCCATTTAAACAAATTGGGACGGATTTTAGCTCTCTTGGTGTGTTTTTCCTTAAAAGGAGATGAGAAAAGCCAAATTTTACTCTTCAAGGTAGTAGGGAAGGTTGTAATGAGTTTAGGCGTCAGGATGGTATGATTATAGGAAAGGCGAGGATCGGATGACAGACCAGTAAAGAAGCCAATGGGGTATGAAGGCAGATCTGGAAAGAAGGCTTGAGAAAGTTGGGCGTGTTAGAAGGTGAGCTCATCTAGCTTGTATCATCAAGGAAAAGAGTGCTTAACGTCTCATCTTTCAGGCACTATCAGCATCATACCCTCTTTTAAGGATTCATAAATTGTGTGAGCTACGGGGATGGAGCAGAAGAGAATTCGTTCATCACATCTTTGGAGCAAATATGCAAAAGCACAAGGGAGAAATTTCTACAAGGGGGGGGGGGCAATCAAATGCTTTATTAGGGCATCTTTTCTGACTAGTTGGTTCATTAGGATGGGCAAAATCAGTGTGGAGCAAGAAGGCACATTTTCACCTTCTGTTGTGGCAAAGGAGGCTGGTGAGATGATAGGCTAGAACCTGGGGTTGTGCCAAGAGCCTGATGAGGCTTTTTTTATCATGTTCAAACAATTGGGTCACAAGTTTTTGTTGAGCCATGTTTGGGCGTACCCAAGGGTAAAGGTGGAATTGAAGGGATATTTAAACTCGATGCACTTGGGAAGCCGTGATAAAGCTGTCCAGAATATGAAAGACCATTAGACTAAGGAGACCACTTAAGTCATGAATGATGAAAAAATGGGAGAAGTTGAGGGAGCACGAGAACGAGGGACGTGCTTTGAGAGTTGTGGTCCACGAGGTGGACAACGAGTCCATAATTGATTATGGTGTGCCTTAGCATACAACCAGAGAAAACGAGGACCATATGGGTTTGGGGGAAATTTCATAAAGTATAACATTTTCTAGGAGTCGGTGTTCCGATGTGGGGACACCAAACAAGATGGTGTCCGATATGCACATGAGGCGAAGATTTGCCGCATAGACTTGGACAAGTCCCTCAAAGAGAGGGTGAGATGGGGGTTTGATAGCCTGAGAAGCAGATAATTACTTCCTGGTGAACTTATTTTTAGGGTGGACTGATAGAAGCTTGATGCGAGTAATAGTAGAGTGAGACTGGAGGAAGTGGCCCATCTTGGGAAAGGATGAGGTCAAGAGAGTGGTTCTCCTCCATTGTGGTTTGCCAGGTGCGAGAAAACCATAGTTCCACTTGGTAGCTTGTGTGGCAATAAGGAGAGAAGGCCAAGTCACCCGAATCCCGCCTCCCTATTTGGGTTTCATGACTGTTCGAAAAGAGTGGAACCAAAGACCAGTAATGGTAGGATCTTGAACAGAGTTGGATGAGGGAAATTTTAGAAAATTGTTTCCATGTACATCTCGTGGATATTTGGATGCCTACTTGTAAAAAGGTTGAACCCATAGATAAATGCCATTCTTTTACATAAAGAAATACAACTAAATGCAGTTTCAATGTAGCATGATGTCAGTGCATTTATTGAACCATTCCATTCAAAATATTTTATGTCTGACTCATTTTTTTCAAACATTCCTTAGTTGGAGTACTCCAACATGCCATAAACTTAATTATCAAATCATTTCCAGATTTCCGATTCTTTCAAACAAAGGGGGATATCATGGGCTTGGTATGGCATAGACGTCCATAAATCCACGCAAAGGTTGTCAATTCATTGCATTAGTGTCCCAAAAAGCGGTGGAAGACCAAGGACTCGGAGGAATAATTTGGCTATAGACACATCAAGCTCAACCAATCTGCATTGTTGCCCCCAGGATGACACCTGGAGCGACACTAGCGGGCATAAATGATGACTTGTACCAAAAGATGTCAGAACTAGAGAGCCTCAATAGTCATCAGCTTAAGAAACTACGTGTGGTGATGGAGGAGCATGAGAATTCACACACACAAGAAGTAGTACTCACAAAGAGGAGCACCCAACTCTTAAGTGGCAAAATTGTATTGTGGAGGAGAAAAGTCAGTCCATTAAACAACTAAGATGATGGAGATCGACGTCCTCAGTGAACAATACGAACAACTCTGTTGCAAAGCACCTATCTATGTCTCACGTGACTTTTGAAGGCTTCAATAGCAATCCAAACAAGAGAGGAAGTTGGAGAAAATATTGGAGGAGTCGGGAAACGTCAAAGAGCAGGAGTAGACTTCCAAGATTCATCCTAGCAAAGCAATCTGTGCTGATCACTTGCCCAGGTGAATAGCTCACATTTACGCAGATGTGGATTCATAAGATTGCAAAGTTTGATTAGGGGTAAAAGGATGAACAAAAAATAGTACTTCAAGAGCAACCTAGGGAGTGGAAAGTTCTCATAATGTTACTAGCACTATTGGATGGGGGGTGCTCTTTCAATTTTATTCCCTTACTGATACCGTCAATTAGCCAAAAATTGAATCATTTAAAGATTTTTGTGACACATGTGATGCACTGGCTTTTACATAGTATCATTAACATTAAAAAATTGGATCATTCATGTTTAAATTCTGGCATGCATGAGATTTTTACTAGGGTCACCGGCAGGACAACCAACGATCCAAGGAAGTGGGTGTAAGGAAGCAGGGTATTGTCCAAGCGTGTTGTTCAAAAACTAACCAATCAATTGACTATTTTTTAACCATTAATATCTGATGGAAATCCATCGAAATCAACCTTGTACACATGGATACAATAACCCCTACGGATGAGAGTCTTTCCATTGACGCAATTGCCCATAGCGGCCTATTATGGTCAATTGAGTGTAAAAAATGCATCCAACAAATAATCTATAGGGCGAGAACGCCCTATAGACGGGACGACTTCGCCCTCAAAGACGGATGACGCCGACTTAGAGGACAATGTCGCATTTTCTTGGGCACACCCCATCGACAAGACATTCTGAGCTATCGAATAAACAAACCCAAATCAAACCTTTCAAAAATTATACAAAATCTTCCTTGAAAGTGACGAAGCCAGAGCAACTCACAAACCAAAATGGGAGGAAAAGTACCCCACCACTAGTTTCCATTGGAAACACATTCATGAGATTGTTATGGATACACCTGCGGAAGTTCGAACCCAGGATGTGATGATCCACATTCTTTTTAGATCCATCCAAGTTAACCACCGATATTGTTTTCTTCTCCCACAATCCTCCTCCTTATGCCCCCGATGTGTCTCAAAAGAGACTATTGAACACCGCTTCATCCAATGCCCAATGTTACAACCGGTTATTACAAGGCTACACAAACTATTCGCTGCCTTTTTCCCCCAAACAACAACCACTCTACCCAACATCCTTTTTGGCCCCACCACCATTAGTTCTCAATGGTTTCTATGGGACATACTTCGCGCTACAATCCTCCACCGCATATGGCATGAGCGGTGGAACCAACTCCAAATGAACCTTGCTCTAGCACTACTTGCTACCATCCCTCACACCATACAAGACAACCTGAACCATGCAATGCTCCGAATCCTCCATCTCCCATCAGGAAGACGTAAAAAAAAACAAATCCAAATTTTGCATACCGCAATTGTCAGCGCCCCTTTCTTGTGCATTGCACGGAGAGACAGGATTGTCCCACCCACCCATCTCACCCCAACTTTCTACTGCTGGTGGAAGCACCCCATACTATACCATATGTGAAAACTCTTGTGGCATTGTCGACAACCATGAGGATTGCGTCATATCACTCACGTATGACTGCTAATCTTGTGACGAAGTCCATGGAGATGTTAGCCAATGGTTCCGTCGGAATAGGAAGCGGCTGCAGACGTCCGGGTGGCTGCGTACAACGAGATGTTTGTCATTGACATGTGTCGCAGGATTTGTAGAAGTTCGCCACTTTAAATTGCATCTTGTCCCACCAGTAGTTTTTTTCTAGCTTCTTTCAGCGTCTTGTCGTCTCCGAAGTGTCCACCTGGTCCTATGTTATGGCATTCTTCGAGCACCATGCAGCGAAGTTTGTCATTCGGGGGAACGACCACTTGACGAGTGATTTGTCGCTTCCAATAGGGTGCGTCGTACCAGGATTTTGTGTCATCATATCCACCATGCTGGTTGTAGCCTCGTGTAAACAACCGCTCGAGATATGGATCTCGCTGTAGTTGTAACGTTGCTGCCTCAGCAATTAGATCTAGTCGGCGGCTGAGTGCATCGACTGGGTTGATTTTTCCCGGCCAGTACTTGATGACGTGACCCAAAAATTTGATCAAACGGCGACTGAAGTCACACTTCGAGAGTTTTCCAAAGCATTTTTCTCTTTGCAAAACTTCAAGAACTTTTTGAAGATTTCCATCGTGCTCCTCCGGGATGCGACTGTATACCAGGATGCCGTCGAGGTACACCACGACAAAATCGTCAAGGTAGGGGCGGAAAATGTTGTTCATTGCCACCATGAACGAACGTCGCCGGGGCATTCGTAAGTCCGAACGGCATTACCCTGAACTCAAAATGTCCATAACGAGTTCGGAATGCCGTCTTCTTGATGTCGGCGTCTGCCACGTGATCCTGGTGATAACCACTGCGCAAGTCGATTCTGGTGAAAATTCGAGCCCCTCAGAGTTGGTCAATTTTTTTGTCAGCTCAGAGAAGAGGGTAGCGATTCTTGATGGTAGCATCGTTCAACGCCCGATAGTCCACACACATCTGCATTTCACCAGTTTTCATTTTTACGAGCAATATTGGTGCGGCATATGGTGACATGGATGGACGGATGAACCCCTGACCAAGCATCTCGTCGAGTTGCTTTGTCAACTTGGTCAAGTCGTAATACTCATTCTATAGGCCCCTTGAAATATGGGTCGGCTGCCTGGCTTCAGCTTGATGCGATGGTCGATGTCTCGTTGAGGTGGTAGAGATCTTATGAGTTCATTGAAAACGATGCTCGCAAAATCTTGGATGAGTGGTGTGAACTCTTCGGGTACCATCGCAAACTTTGTTGATGTCGATGAGGCTGATGAGGCGGATGAGGTTGATGAGTCAGCTACTGCCACTTCCACTTCCTCCATTGGCTCGAGATGTATGAGCCACGCACAAGATCCTCGTCGCATGTAGTATTTGGCCACATTGAGCGGTATCGGCTGTACAGGTTGTCGCCTTTTGGCTACCGCGGCTTCTTCTGCTGCTTTTACCTTTGCTGCTTCAGCTGTCGTCTTCCGTCCCATGCGTGGAAGTTACCGCTTGGTTCCATCGATCTCCATGTAGGCGTCTCCGCTGTTCTAGTCGACCTGCGGATTGTGTCGATATACAAAATCTCATCCAAGAATGATTTTGTAATCACTCGTTGGACAGGACCTCCAGACCATTACATCCGTTAGATCTACCACCTGTAGTCATAGTTGTTCTCAGAGTCTCCATATTTGCAGTCTCTCATCGATGCTTTTTCCTTCAAACACCCCTGGTTTGGTCTGCAAACCCAACTTGCATACCATGTCGTTGCTTACAAAACTGTGAGAAGCTCCTCCATCCAGTAGTGCCGGCATCGTTCTATGACTCTTGCATCCTCGAGGTTGGACTTTTAGTAGTATCACCGGTTGGTCGTCCTCGTATCCCTTGTCGAACTTTACGATCTCAGGAACCCTCTTTGGTGTTGTAGGTCGTTCAGATGGGTGATCGTTCAACGCAGATCGCTCCTCACAGACAAGAGTCCCACCTTTCACTCCTTTCGTTTGCCGTTTCCCGACTCATTTTCCTACGACTTCCCCCCCTTTTTGGCCTGCTGCTTGCTCCGACAGTTGCAAGTGATGTTCTCGACTTTTCTGCGGTTATAGCACGTGCGTGTATCTCTCTGGTCGATGGCGTCCACTCCCATTCGAGTCGAGGAGTCCCCCCAGTGACTTTTTTCTGTTTCCACGATAATTGTGCTTGGGAGGTCGCTAGCCGTAGAATTCCTGGATTAGAGCATTGTAATCAGCGCTGTCGATCCTTTCTACTATGACCATCATCCGCGGCACATCGTTTTGGATGCCAAAGATGGCAATTGCTCATCGGATGTCTCGCTTGAGGTCGTTGTTGTAGTGGAAATAGAGTTCATCAGGGGTGATGTTTGCACCAGTGATAATTTTGCGGATTCTCCCTGTGTACTCTTCCCCCCGCTGGACTGCTGATGGAGACACTGGAGCTTGTACTATACGTCAGACTTCTTGTTCATTTATCCGAATCATGCGAGCATCGCGCGCGAGAATTTGTTCCAGTCAGTTGGTGGCGCCAACGCGTCTTGCCATTGGGTAGAGTGCCTGCGGTCGGCAATGTGAGACGGGCGCCGTTGTCCGTCGATGAGGTCCTGTCGGCTTCTGCTGCCGTTGGATGGTCTTCAGATCTGGCCACCAACTTAGCACCGTGCCACGCAAAAACGCGGTCATGAGGTCAATATTTTTTGTTCGTCGTTGACCCCAGCAACGGTGAAGTACACCTCCAAACTTGTCAGCCTCATCCAAACCGTCAGTCCTTTAGGACCGACGGTTTGGATGTGGCTGACAAGACGGTTCTGAACGGTTCTGGTGGCACCGGGCGAATTTTTTCTTCGCTCGAGAGTTCGGTATTTCTCTCGAAAAGCAGCGCTTCTCGTGTGCTTTCATTGCAAAGAGCCTCCATCACGACGTTGAGTTGTTGGAGTAGATGGCTGTTGATCCCCTCAAGCATGGAGATACGGTTCACCAGTTCCTCATTGATCCACGCCTGTCGTCCGGTGCCACCTGTCAATCCTGCTGTGACGTTGAGGTTGTCGGTAGTGGCGGCTGGTTTACCGCCGTTGGATTCTCGACCGGATTTTTTGTTAGAGCCGTGGGGTTTGATCCACCTACCGCATAGCCTGCCACGCTAGCATTTGTTGCCACTTCAGGGTTCGCGTGCATAGGCACGTTCTGCTCCTCCATTGTCGAAGTCGTCACCAAAGACCTGCTGTTGGTTGTCGGTTGCGCTTGCTCCCCTCACGTTGTAGTCCTGAAGTCTGCAAATTCTTGACATGCGAGATGCACTGACGGCTTGTGCGAGGTAGTCCTTCGGATGGGTAAAGTAGTCAGATGCCTCTCCAGCACCGTCGCACTCTGATACCAAGTGTTATGTCAAACAGAGCATAGATGGTTAACATGTAGAAGTTGCAAGGTGGAACACAGTTTAGAATTCAGGACACTTGAGATATTTATAATTAGTGATAAGTATACTTTGATGACAAGTGTTGGAATGATCAAACATATTATATACAAGTGTCGAGTTACGATACGGGGTCGTTGGGTCGATTGTCGAGCGACACGTGTGGAGTTGCGTCGTGAGTGGTCGGATTCTAGAAGCTCCGTCAAGAAATCGGGGGGCTTTGAGGATCGACGGTGAAGATGAGAGATGCATCTTTATAAATCAAGATATGTCTCAAAGCGTCAAGAAGTCAACCAAAAAGTCGCGACACTTCTGTCATGGATTCGCGAGATTGGTCGAAGTTGTCAAAAAGTTTGGGAAGGTTCACCAAAGGGCGAGGGCAGTTGGCCGAATTGCCTTCGGTCGTCGGGGTGAAAATCGGGGTTTCAACTCACAGTGGGCTGTTTGTGTAACAACAAAAATGCCCAGTCGGAAAGATTAGGGACTCGTGTACGTCTGGTACATATAAAATAGGGTGCGGGTAGAAAAAAATGAAGTTATGTTTTGATCCTCCATACAATCGTTCGGGATTCATGAGCCAAGTCATTGTACCACCAAACAGAGGGTTGGATTGGTTGTGGACAAATTGGTTATGGTCAACACTTAGATAAGGATAAGATTCCGAAGAAGATTGCTAAGTACTATTGGTGCTAGAAGTTGCATAATGACGACGCAAGCTACTAGAAGACATACGAGGAGTACAAATGTGATGTGTCAAGAGAAAGTAAACATCTAGACCACATATGTAAAGCCCTTCTACCTGCAAATGAAAGGCATATCTAGTGAACATAAGGGTAAATGAAAACCATGTAGATGATATATGTATGGAAAAACATAGTGGTGAACATTCCCATGTATTCCTTCTTAAAAAACTTGTATCCATTGATGTGATCTTATTGATGGACTTGAATGCTTCATTAATTGTGTACATAATTCGTATTTATTTTGCCATACATGAAAGTAGTTGAACATGGACAACACTGACTGATCAGAAAAATATTATACATAATAGTTGGATAGTCAAGAGTCCCAGCCTCACTCGTAATCTTGATAATGGTTTGTTTAAGCAAATGAGCTGACAACAGAGCTAAAATACAACTTACTTTATCTTTAAATATTTTTATCATTTTGGACAAAGCTCATAATTTATGCTGGTTGTTCGTAAATACTTTGATGAGGATCCCAACAGGAATATGAGGGCAATAATATTGGTATTTTTATTAAGAAATTTCACTTTTTTGTGATGAATTAAGCACCGCATGAAACATGTTTTGTAATAAATCTTCACACACAAAATTTCTATGAACCTTCCTAAAGCTCCAAAAATATGTTCTGTCATGCATTGATTTTGGGAAATTCTACAATAAATAAATTCATTTTTACAACATCCTCTTTTATGTATAGATTTGTGATGTGCATTGCACATTAATTGTGATTTCTCTGGGAGTTTTGGTCATCAATGGTGGTTTCACAATTGACATGTATGTATGTTTTTGGTGTAGGGATAGATGCGGCAAGGGAAACATGAAGGAAAAAGAATCTTGTATCAACATGATAGAATGGACCTAAGGAAAGATCCGGTGTGCTTCCAAGGATGATGAGGAGAGCATGGGTGGGAAAACGACTTACAATAGTAGAATGAAATGTTATTTTGCTAATAGAGTGATGACTTCGTCACAAGGAAAATACCACACTGATCTTTCATTTTTATAATAGGTTTTTGTTAAAAATTGAATTTCAGATAAAGAAGATACCTCACTTGATTATGTAGAGTTCTCAACAAAACTGGGTGTCAGACATGTCATCTACGGCTTTAAGACAGGTTAGTGCCACAGTTCTCCATATTTTTTGTGTACAAAGTTCCACATCGTTCTGTGGGTGTTCTGAGAATTTGTCCTTTGTCGCAAGATTGGATGAGGGATGGGAAGTGTGATTGGGGAGGGAGAGGTTAAAGGGAAGGATGGGAAAATGTGATGCAGGCAAGTCGTAAGACGTTACATACTGTCAAAATAAAGTTTATACAAAGCTACATAACGAGGTCCTTTGGCTCGTAGCCCTGCATCTTAGGCTCAGAAGAAAGCTCAGGTAATCAACAGTAGCAACACACTCTAAGTCCTTGAAAAAGAAACGGTCCAAAATTCTCTTACGCCATGAAGTGCACACCATATCAGGCTTGCCATAGATGTGTGTCCATGCATGCAGCATCTAGCTGATAGTTCCGTCCTTGACCTGACCCATGCTAGGGAGGACATGTTGAGAGGCGGATAAAGTCTTATCCACTTATGATGAATACCCTTGTCTAATCTTGTAACTAGATGGATTTTGCAATTCCACATCCATTGGCTACATCTTGCTCATGCATCCCGCTGGGATGTACAACGACTGCACCCATGGACACGGTTCGAGCATCCAAGCTTTGAAGTTGTCACTTGCCTGTGGATTGCACGCATTCTAAACCGAAAAGAGCTGCATTTTATAATGTTTCTTGCTGAAAATCTCACAACGAATGAATTTCATTTTGAGGACCATCGCAGAATCTTGCTTGGATATTTCCACAGACACCAAGTTGTACGGCATGTGTGAAGTGCCACTTGGCATTCTGGATGGCATGGTGAGTGTTCCCCCCTTGAGGGTGACATGCTACCATTTTTCCAATCAAGATTACTTGGTGGGACAGCATGTTGTCCTCCATGCTTAACACGACGAGGATACTGACCTGCCTTTTAACCTCTTGCCCACAGACGTCGACCTGAGTTTATATGTTGGACACGTAGGTGTAGCAATGACTCAGGAAAAGATAAATCCTGGTGTGATCCACGCTGACGACAAACAACGCCTAGAAGCTATATGGAGTGGGTATGAATGGACCAGTCGGCGGATAGCTTAGGGGATGCAGAAGCACCACATTGCCTTGTCCGATTCATTCCATCAGCCACAAACTTTCTATACCATGTCCGCAAGAACATTTCAGCATCGCTCCAAACAGGCAAGATTGTGAGGCTGCACTCATTGAAGTTGGCAATGATAATTTCTCATATATTAGTGGAGCATAGAGTGGGGTCGTCGTGGAAGTACCCTTCCCGTCTCCAAATCATTGGATGCGTGTAGACTTTGACTTTGCTTCTTCGATTGGTCCGTAGGACGATGCTGTGATGGCCAGCACCTATGCAGGACCAAGGATGGTGCTGCTAGGCTTGTACCATCCTTTGACCATGGAGGTGGTTCGGCCATAGAGATGGTTGGGCCAGCTGGAGTTTGGTAGTACAAGTGTAACCATTCAAATGCCTTGGTGATGCTGCCGTTGTGCTTGATGGCCGTGGCATGGATGATAGG
Organism: Penium margaritaceum; assembly: GCA_023375785.1. NCBI lineage: Eukaryota > Viridiplantae > Streptophyta > Zygnematophyceae > Desmidiales > Peniaceae > Penium > Penium margaritaceum. The sequence continues at coordinate 15,110 of SZWC01017989.1, read as the reverse complement.
AAAATGCCCCAGTCCATACCAATCCAGTTAAGGTCCTCTCTTCTTTGTACAGGTTGATGTGGTTGTTTCAAGAGGGAGAGGGAGAGAGAGAGAGAGAGAGAGAGAGAGAGAGATGTATATATATATATATATATATATATATATA